>JAVQKC010172395.1:0-18539 GCA_036025475.1 Philypnodon macrostomus
GACGTACGGGGCGACGTATGGGTCAGACGTACGGGGCAGACGTACGGGGCAGACGTGTGGGGTCGTTTTCGCCGATATACACTTTGCTGTCGGGGACGACAGCACAGGCCTTGTTTTGATTTGAACTTCAGCAGGTCCGTCTTGAACGTTTGTGCATTTCTACGGTACATTGGCTTGATGTGATGGGCTGATTAACTATTTGAGCTCCCACGCAGGTAATTGAGTCTTCCTAATAAAGTGGCCAGAAAGTGTCACATTCCAATTCCAATTCACATTCCCAGTTTTTATTGCAGTGTAATGTTTCGGTTTGGTCTCTCTCCAAAGACCTATTTTATTGGATCAAAATTAGACAGGACTAAATCAACCAATAAACAGGGCATAATGAAAAAATATATATATAACATTATTTTTTTAAATATCTGGACTAGTAAGGGCTAAACCAGATCCAAACCAGTGCTAAAGCTGGTCTTAAATCACATTTAAAACCCAACTAGGATTAAACTGTATCCACATCTAAACCAGATCGAATTCAAGCAAGAGACATTATCTTTTGCAACAAATCCTACATAATGCATATCCTACTCTAACACACACACACCATCAGAATATAATGTCAAGATGGCCGCCACCTCTCAGGTATAGACAATGTTTACAGTTTGCCCCACAGCACTGCCACTACCATTGTCATCACTCTTGTATGTTCGCACTAAGTAGATATGCCTGAGTGAATCATGGCCGCTGTCATGCCTTGTCCTCTTTGTCCCTCGGTGTCTGGCAGTAGCAGCAGTGACTAAGACCAGCCCGCTCTGAGCTCTGTGGATGTAGAAGAGGGGATGACGCATGGATCGCACGCTGGGCAAGACTTGCAGGAAAACCCCATGACATCAGGCGAGGTCGGCTCTGCTCAGGGCTTTTCACTGTACTGTGTCAATGCAAGCTTGATTTAACGGCTATTTTAGGAACACTGCATGGAGTTTGTATGTGGGAAAAAAAATACATAGATTTAGTCATTTATTTCATAGACAACGATGAGGATTAATATGGCATGCTATAGGGGTTCCTAAACACTGAGTTGGGCCCCAAAAGTGGGCTGCCAAAGCATTAAGGAGCTCTCAGAAAATTGTTTTTTTGGTTCGGACATAAGCACCATCAAGGATAATAAATGACACAAAATTATGAAAAATAATATATAAAAAATATATTGGAAAACCAAAGAGACAAATATTCTTACTCCAAAATCCATGTAATTAAGGTATAGTTTATGCATTTGACCCATCCTTCCAAAGTGCATTGGGGCAGCCTATTGACAAAATTGGGAAACCTCTGTGCAGTAACTAGGGAACCGTCTCCAGATTTTTAGCCACGTTTTTTTGTCAGCAGTACCTAATCCTAACCCTAACCCCTAACCCTACCCTACCCTACCCCCTAACTAACCCTAACCCTACCTAACCCTAACCCACCCTACCCTAACCATAACCTTAACCCCTAACTACCCCTAACCCTACCTAGCCCTAACCCTAACCGCCTAACCCGCTAACCATAACCCCTACTCCTAACACTAACCCCTAACCCAACCCTAACCCTAACCTTAACCCTAACCTTAACACCCTAACCCTAACTCAACCCTAACCCCCCTTTTATGTTAATAGAGAAAACTGGAAAAACTAGAAAAAACCCACATCCAGACACGGGGAAAACATGCAGACTCTTGACAGAAAAGTCTTTTGACTCTTGACTAACACATTTAATAAAAAAAAGTGTTTGTCAAACAGATGAATCATATACATTTAACACCACTAATCATCCTGCTTCTTTGTGATAGCATTATATTAATAGGGGTGATCCCCACAGCACTATAAAGGACGTTATCTGTCCTGCTCACTGGGGTCATTGTCTGTTGTGTATCTGCGCTCTGGCATCATGTTTATGGCCTGGTCGTTTGGAAATTCTAATTGTGCTTCAACAAGATTGATTCCATCTGCCCTTTAGTTCGTGACATAACATTTAAATAGAACATTTAACTCCCCTCTCATCTGAGCTCTCATCCTCATGCACAGGCCATCCATGGAAACCCCCAAAGGCAGCAGCTGGAAGTTGTTAATTGCGGGCGCTAAATTCAAATCGTTATCGTTATCTCGGACGGCAAGGGCATAAATATTAATATATCATAAAGGGCCATAAAAAGCTTGACTAGCCTCATTTCCATCTATATATATGCAGTTGTTAGTGTCTGGGGGGAATCAAAGCATAATTTATTGAAAAGGTGTTGGAAGAAAAAGCCCCCTTTATGGGAGAACAGAACACACAAAAAGACTCCAAGAAGTGATCAGACATTGATCAGTGATCAGGGCATGATGGGAAATGAAGGAGGTACTCTGGAAATCAGAGGTTGTGTTGGAGATGTCAAACTACTGACTGCACACATAAGGGTTTGGGCAAAATGGTAACAATACATGGAAAAAATATAACCTTTTGAAGCAAAATTTACTGTCAAGAGTTTGCAGTGAACCTCTTGAGTTACCTGTCCACATGACTCATCTTGAGACGGGATAGAACAGAAGTATATTTGCACATCTTCGAAATTGTCCCATAGCTACTTGTTTAAAAACTCTTGGACCCAATGATATATAATATTTTTGTGTTATTTCTTATTTGCTTTTTGGCATTGACTGTATATTTTTGAGGTAAGGTGCAAGCCTGTCGTGAAGTTTAGCTTAAATAGCCATTTGCTAGCTGATCATGCTGGATACTAACGCTAAGTACCATCCATCCTCTAACCAGGTTTGGTTCATAAATTCCCCATTCATTTTCCCTTGACACTTCCAAAAATCACTCCATAGCACCCTAACTAATAATAAGTGGACATTTACATTATGTAGTGCAGAAGCAACCTCAATTAGGACCCATCTCACCCAGCGCCCAGGTAAAGGTCTAGGTAAAGTTTATTGTCCTAGAAGGGATCTGACCCATCCTTCAGTACCGCTGTCAGGAGCAGTGGGCGACCGCATGCAGTGCAGCACCCAGGGACCCATCTTCAAATCTTGAGTCAGGATGTCCCTAGCTGGAGAGATGTTTTGGATCGGTCCTTGGAGAAAACCCGCCCAGACATGAAAAGAAACATGCAGACTCCACAGACTCTGCCAAGTCTGGGGCATATGGGTCCAAAGGAATGCATTGAAAATGACATAAACATTGATTCCTTGTAAATTTCTGTATAGCTTTAGTACAGAAAATGACTGTGTGAAGCTAAGGGCACACGCTGCGCAACATCTGCGCCTTCTAGAAACCAGGACGCAGATGGTACCCACCCTATTCTTTCCTCTCACCCCAAGACACACTCTCCCATGACCTGTCCTTGATCCGCAGCTGTCTGATCTTCACCAAACATCATATTGAGCTGTCGTTTTGACCCACCGCTGCGTATTCTGGCTGTTCCTCTCCCCACCCAGACTGCTCTACACCTGCCTGCACCCGCCGCGACAGGAGCAGAGATGGCAGGTGTTGACAGAGTTCCACCTGAAGGGGTTTTGTCACAGCGGTATACCCAGCTGCTCGGCACGCTGCTGCTTAATCAACGCGCATGTCACCCAAATACAAGAGAAAACCAGATTTAGGTGATGAAAGACAACATAGCCTGGCTCCCAGAATAAACACACAAATGTAATTAGCCTTGAGTAGCTTTGTTAGCTGCAGCAGAGGTTGTAAACAATATGTCAGCTGTATTCACACAACAATTCGACATACGAAAACCACTACAACATTAGAAAAAGGAATTAGCCGCTATAACATTAGCAAAGTCTGACATTTACTACAGTAGATGTCGCATTCAAGCAAATTAGCCAGTCTAATAGCAGAAGAGTAAGAGGTCATTTTTAGGCAAGCCAGGTGGTGCTTCAGTGTGGGTGTCAAAATCTAATTGGAAACCCTGCCAATATATTTCCACACAAAGCAACTGGATTTGGGACCTGACAAGTTGGTTCCAGCCAAAACTGAGTGTTAATGAATTACTTTGTACTGATAAGATTGGACTATTCTATATTGCTCAATAATTTCATTTTTCTGAAGTGCATAGTGAGCGCCGTAAATGGCTGCCCTGGTACTTATACCGCAACGCATTCCTAATGTTGTGAACCTGTTCACTCATATGGCAAATAAAATCTATCTAAATATACAAAAATTAACACATATTCTATTATCACTTCTACAACACTGTTATTCATGCAAGATGCAATAGTGGTGAGCGTTACTGTCTCTTAGCTAGGAGGTCATAGAATCAATTCCTGGGCCTGAGTGTAGTCTGCGTATCCTTCCCATTTTGCTGTAAGTTCTCCCCACGACCTCAGGCCTCCTCCCACTGTTCAATGCCATAGATTTGTTAGGCGAAATGGTAACTATACATTGTCCATAGTGATTGAATTAATAGTGTATCAGCCTTGTGTATGTCAGCCTTGCAACTAAATGGCCATAATTCAGAGTGTACCCTACTTAATGCTGCTGGCATAGGCTCCACTATACTGATCCTGGCAAATTCAGTTGTAATGCAGATGACATTATATGCTCCATACGATGCACAGCTTGACTTCTCAGTGTGATGTAAGTGCTGAACCCCATAATGCATTGCAGCGATCATCTTCAATGTTTAATGGTGGGTGGCGACTAGCGGCGCATCACTGCCACCTAGCACAGTGATAGCTAGAGGTTCTCATTTACATACATTACAAGGCTTACAATCAGGGCATAAGAATAGTCACAATGTTAAGTGATCATGTGGGCATATAATGGACGTAATTATAATATATCCCAATGAAATATTGCAATATGGCTATCTAGCAACAGAAAAGACCTTTTGAAATTGACATTATGGAAGGAAGGGTTTTTGCTGCTTGTAGCTGTTGCCATGGTGAAGTTTGAAGCGGGTGGTCTTCTTTCAATGAGGTAATGTAGTGCTCAATGCTACATGTCAATAACCTACTATTGATGCGCATTCTACAAGCTACAATGAAAGTCACGTTGGAAAGTTTACTGCTAAGGACAAAGAAAGGAGGAGAATGTAATTTTGAGTGGTATTTTGATCAAATTAAACTGATAAAGATCTGGATCCAGAGATTAGACCAAAGGGGGCCAGTATATCCAGTAACAGTTGGTTCTTTTGGATTAGAGTTTGTGAGAATCAATGGCTTTGTAGTTTTTGAGATCTCTGGTATCAGTCCAGATATAGTCACAAATTTACAACATCAATTTAAAAACCCTGTTGCCATTGATATTAATAATTACTGTATGTATGATGCAACACACTCGTACCACTAGACCCATCTCTCATATGAACAGCACATTAGTCTAATAGATTCCTTTGGCACATGAAGCAGCGTTGTTCCTCACAGTAAGACTTCTTTATCTATTGCCTGTGCTCCTCTTTCTCTTCTCCTCTTTGGTGATTTATCTGTCCGTGGGTTAGAGTCGTCAGCGCCTTCAGACTGGTACCCTCTCCCAATCCGTCACTCCGAGGTCCAAGGCTCTCTGCAGGCCTTTCTATGCCTTGTGTCTATGCGTTGATGTTTGTTTGTGTGTGGTAGGGGGAATAAAATAAACTCTGATTACAATATGCTGCTCGGAGCTATCACTGTATGTGTGCTTGTATAGTGGAGAATATGTGTGGCTTACTTTATTATTGGGGTAGTTTTTCTTTCTCTTTGCTGGAAGCTGGTTAAAAGTAATGTGTTTATCTTATAGGACTGCCGCCAAAGGGTCTCAGTAGCAGTTTGCAATTCACCATATTGTACTGTATTCACTCATGCTGTTATTTTGGATTGTTTGAGTTTAGTAAGTTCAGAAAAAAAATATATTTTCATAGTTCCAGCCTGAGCAAGTATCAGTACTACCTAAGAGGTCTTCAAGGCAACTCAATGTTTACCCAGGTACTCCAGTATCACAAAAGCACTTTGTAACGATATGCAATGTTCTCTTGTTCCTGGTTTATTTTGTGATGTTTGGTGACTCGTTTTGGTTTTGCTCCCTGCCTTCCTGTTTCCTCCTGTGATTCCCTCCTGTGGGATTACCTGCCACACCCCCATGTGTTTCACCTGTGTCCCGTTGTCCGTTTGTATTTAGTCTCTTTTTTCTTCCCATGCTCAGTGTCTGTGCATTGTGTATCTATGTCATCTCTGTTCGTTCTCCAGTTACCCTGTTTTTGAAAGTAAGTTTTGTTCCTGTTTTTGGACACTTTCCGTTACTGGTTCTGTTAGATTATTAAAAAACATTGGCAGTCTGCATTTCGGTTCTGTTTTCTCCCCTTGCTCCTCAACTACATGACACAATACCTGTATACAGCTGTTTATTAAGGCTGTGGTGTCATCAATGGAGAATGTTGCATCCAGAGTGGTATCTGGTGTGTAAACGTTAGTCCGCTTATATACAACAGCAGGGAGACAATTACCCACACGGAACAAAAAAACATGATACACTTGTTTTGCTTAAATTGGTACACCATTTGCGCTGCATTAACCACCAAAGTTACATGAGGGTAAGTTCATTTAGCACCATAGTAAATTGTCTATTTGCTTCCTATTTCATTATTATTTCGTCCATCGGCAGAGGTGTGACCAAGTCATTGTTTTGTAAGTCTTTGGCCTGAAGTCCGAGTCAAGTGGCAAGTCAATGGCTCTCGAGTCCGAGTCAAGTCCCAAGTCCTATACTTTGAGTTTCAAGTAATTTCAAATCTTTTGAAATCAAACAGTTTATTTACAGTATTGTCTCATCAGTTAATGAATTAGAAGAACAGAGCTTACATTGACTCTTTTGAGGCGGGATGGGATCAAGTCTTCTCAAGTCACAGGGTCAAGTCTAAGTACCGAGTCATTGGTGTCCAAGTCGAGTCATAAGTCTTTCAAGTCCACGTCTTTGTCCAGCGGCGCATACATTTTACAAAACCTTCTCCCAGTAATATCCTCATAAGTCTACACCATTTTTGTAATCCAGCTGACTTTCACTGACAACTCACTAGGAATGAGCGATGAAAGTGGTGGTGGAGAGTTTTTCAAAATAGACAAGCTGTCTTCTTCACTGGCTCTTCACATATGCACATCACAATACATCAAGTGTAACACTAACTGTCCCAAAAAGAATAATGCAGGAATTCTCTTTAAAAAACCTAATGAGTGTGGCCCTGTCATTGTTAGTCTCTTTGTTCGCTTCCATTTCTTCCAACCTATTCAGAAATAATGACACCCACACATCAAAATTGGGACCACAATAATCTAGCCTAGTCCATTTGAGGTGTTTTTCATTGCAACACGTGAGGCCCACAAAATAGACCTAATTTAAATTGCCAGATGTGATTGAGTTCCATTGTGTGGTGTGGCTTGGGTAATAGGGTAGCAGTCAAAGGAATGAAATAGGAGGAAGGATGTGTGAGGAAGAGGAGAAAAGCCTTGATGTGCTGAGCTTATTAGGGCAGGAGCGGCAGAATTGGTGCTTGATCACAGGGGAATCTGCAGAAAAAGCCAATATATCCGCTTGTAATGGTGCCGTGTGACTTGGCTCCATGTATGAAGTGTACAAGTATTCAGTAACACACAGTACTCTGCAAATTCTTTTTACAGTATCTTGCCATTACAACCTAAGCCCATTGACGTAACATTATTGCATCTGTCTTGGATAAAAAGATGTGAGCAGCCCATAACCACTGTAGAAATGGTCCTTCAGAAAAAGGACTTTGCATTTGGTAAACTGATGCATATGTATTAAAATTGCACGTTTGTTAAACGCTATTTGCGAACAGCATGTTTTCAAATCTGCCTATAACGTTTGCAAGTGCTGAATGTATGCTCTTATGGGGTTGCATGCAAAATTAAACACAAATGTAACCAAGATAATGACTTATAGGGCCATTCCATTAGAACACAGACTATAAGACACTCAAATGCTTAGGTGAATGACCCAACAAGGATCTAAATGAGCCATTTCTGTGCTCCAGCTCTTCCTACTAAAACAGACATGCAGCTTCCATGCACAACTATCAGTCACAATAACTGAAATACAATCTGGTCTTGTTTAAGTCTGCCCACTAATGCCTGTAATATAAGCATAACCTTTACATGCCCCCTTTACGCAGTTACCATTGACGAGCCATGATGTCACGATGGCTTGTTTTGGTCTTCCTATCTGGACAAAATATTAGACTGATGACCTTTGTTAGGAGGGAAATTGGCAGAACAAGACTCAGCGTTAAAGACATCTGTAATCAATGCAAAAGCAATTTACTGTAGAGTTTTCATTTACTGCTGTGTTCAGGCACCAGAGCTAGCCTTTAGACTGAACCAACCAAGCTACCGTTTTGCAAATCAAGGTTTTTTCATCATCTTCTTATGCTGTCTACACTAGCAACTATGAGCCTTAGGCAGGGTACACCATGGACAATAAACCAAAGCTAAAACAGTGCACCCCACAATTAATATCTTTATATCTTATATCTATCTATATACTATTCTTGTATTCTAAAGCTTGAAAAAAAGAAGAAAAAACATTACTGTATATCCATGAGCTGCATATAGTCATTTCTCCTTTAGCTAACAAACTGTGTGAATCAGAAGTTAGCTGACGCATTAGCCCAAAGCACTAGCCCACCATGACAAACATACTCACAAGGCTGTGTTGTCGATGAGTACAGCCAAACGAGGACATCTCACTCCACTCTCTCCTGATCTTTTCTGTGTCCGACAAACCATATTTAATCACTCAGACTCTGAACACAAGCTCCTAATGGTTCCCAGGGGTTTGTTTTGCAGCCATCTTGTCAAAGTTTTGTACTGATGAAAAAGTAAGACAAATTAGGAACCTTGTACTCTAAAAAACACCCTTTGGCAGAGAGCAATGAAACTTGGTACAGTGATTCTCCACAGTGTACCCAACATAAAATTATATTATGATCCCACCCTACAACAAACAGGAACTCAGCCATTTTGGACTGCAATGGTGAAGTCAGGTATATTTGACAGTCTCTAACTTGCACATACTTTGCCCAATTAAGTTCAAACCTGAAACACCTATTTACCCCACAGCCCTGAACACATCGGAACCAATATGATGGCAGTTACCTCTATAGCGCCCCTATAGACTGAAAGAAGGATGTAGTTTTAGGGAAATTTACAAAATTTGTCAAAAAACATCCTTCCCAAACATCAAAAAAGTCAAATAGACCCTTCCCATGTTTGTCATGGTTTGGGGGCGTGGCCTTTTAATTGCTCATTAACAATATTAAAACCCTTAGAAATCCCACAATGTCTGATTAAGGTGCCCGTTGGTACCAGTTGTGGCAGACGTATAGGGACGTTTCGCCGATATACACCTTGCTGTGAGCCTAGTTATAGGCAATGTAGATTATCGTCATGCCTTTTGATGGTGTACCTGAAGAGATCGTAACACAGTGGGAACTGGCAGACTCCATTCAGAGAGACTGTGACTTGGACAGCCCAAGGATTGAACCCAAGACTAACCATTACTAACCATTTGCCACCTTGTACCCTGTTGTTATTTAATTTTACAATTTTCCTAAAGCTATGATAGATCTATTCCAGGTGGCAAAATAGAATCTAACTGGTGCTGCTCCAGTAAATTCAGACAGTTGAGTGGATTTCTACAAACTGTCTTTCGCACTCACAAATCAATGGACTGATGACTTCATCCACAGCTCCTCCACCATCCGCAGAACAAGTGACTAATGCAGGTTTTGTTTGAGATCAGTTAGTTTTATGTGGATGACGACTCCAACTGAGAACATCTGCAGTTTTCAGTACCGACTCAGTGGGGGCTGTCACGTTCCACTGTTACTTACTGTTAGACGTTCAAGGATTAGACCATCGCCGTCGTCATCGTCTGTCTCTGAGTTTACTGTTGGGATGTGAGAGAAGATTAGAGTTAAACAATCTATGAAGGTGCTTCACTAATAGTAATTTTTACTTCCCGTGGTTCCTACAGCAACAACAAATCAGTTTTTGCTGCTACACAATTGCTACTACACTATTGGCCAGAGTAGTAACCCACAAACTTTGATTTGATGTTCTCCAAAAAGGTTAATTTGGTCTTTTCAAAGGTTTAGAAATACAGTTGTGTTTTTATTCAGACCAGTGCTGCATTTGTACCTTAACTTGACATGTAGTAGTAGTAGTCCTGTTGGCCCGCTCCATGATCTCAATTGCCCCCTTAATCCAACGTTTATGCCTGTTATCCTCCAATGACCTTTGCCCCAGCCCAATCCATAATGTGTATTTCTCTTCTGCAGTGGTTTGATATGGCATATGACATCCTGTTCTCAAACTACTGTTGATTTGATGTTGCTCATTGAGGCCAAGGGAAGGACTAAAATAAAACAAGATTTGCAGTATGTCAGATTACATACTTTCAAATACATAGAACAGGGTCACACAAACAATGTTCTATTTTTTCCATGTGTATTCCATGTCTCCCCCTCACCCTCACCCTCTGTTTGGGTCTGGAGCTGGGTGGAGTCATTCTGAAATCTAACCTACTTACCTGCCACTCACCTGCTGCCACTTCTCCAATCAAGACCCCACACCATCTGCGCTAGAAAGACCTGGTTCATTCTTCACCACACTGCCAGATCATCAGTTTACTCTTCGTGGTATTACATGCTGTTTGGGTCAGTCTTAGTGTTTCCTAGGTTTTACGACTAATTATTAACTCGTCTCTTTTTTTGTGCTCAGACCCGTTTTTTTGGATCGTCACCCCAGCTCTCTGGATTTTTCAGACCACAGCCTCTTCTCCCAGCTCCTCACCAGTCTCCTTTTTGTTTTTTTGATCCATAAATACCTGAACTTGCTCCCTTGTCTGCTTCAATCCAGCCAGTTCACCTTAACAGCTTGAGATGACAGATTTACTTTTAACTACTGCTGAAAATGTACAGTTTTGATTGAGAACAAGGCTTTTGGATTGTGACCATTGCCTTAAGAACATGCAAGAATAGCGCTTGCAAAATAAGCTGAGAAAATGGTAACAATATAAAATCATTGTTTATTTTATTCCTGTTTTTTCTCAAAAATGTTTTGTTATTTTTGCTGCAGAAACCCAGTTAACCAGGGCTATTTGTGTGTGGAGATTCCATTAGTGCCAGGCCAGCCTTGTTAGCATTCGGTCCTCTAGGGAAATACTTCCAGCACTCGCCTTAAGGCCCTGCTGTCAACACAAATGCTCCGGGAGAAGACCCACGGGCTATACTCAACATTATTCTCCCCCAAATGATGTGCACAGTCAAATGCCACCACACACGAGGGAAAGGTAATGATGTGTTTTTGCGTAAATTTGTTTAGAAATTGCTAGTGACATAAACTGTGGCTGTTGTTGGAGCAGTGGTTAACGTTTAAAAAGTAATTCATATTTTGAGAGGCGAGAATTGGGTGCTTAGAGCTCAGTAATGTGGCCGATTTAGAATTAACACCATATCTCAGACATTTACCCATTGGCCAGCATCAACCAGTGTGGTCTTCTGCTATTTCTACTTTTGCTATGTTTTGTGCATTCAGAGATGAAAATATTTACTGTAGACCTTCCCATTATCACACGCTAGTTCCATATGATCACTGGCATTGACCAGCCATTTTTTCATTCATTGTGCCTTTGTTTCTGGGTAAACAGCTATTTGTGTTAGTGGTTGATTTAGATGTACCTAATAAAGTGGCTTATTAGTGTAATTAACTATTTTAATCTTTATATTTGTCTTTAATTTTTATCCACTGTCCCATTATTGAATATCATATTTCACTTTCAGTTGTGCCAGTTCACAAAAGAACTGGCATTTGTGTTAATTACTTCAAGAAGTGTGTTCCAGCCAACTGAATGTACTGGCATCATGCACCACACAGCACATTGTTGTGGGTAATAGTGGAATGCCTCATTGACTGTTTGCTAATCTGCTCATATAAAAAAAGCTTTTGGACAAGCAATTTGTTCAACTGAAGGAATCAAGTCCGCAAATGTGTGGGAGCCTTGTCTTCTGGCATGTTATAGCTGTTAATTAATGTTTTGGGGTGCTCCTGCTGGTGGCTACAATATGTATCCATACATTTGTGTTTGCATGTATTACTACATTATGATTCGATATTTTTTAATCCCCTTATTGGACATGTATTGTGGGGAAAGTGGTAAGCCTCTCAGCACGGACATAGTGTGGAGGAAAATCATCTAACTATATGGAGAATTGAAGACTGGAAAGATTTTTATAGTCAATGAATGTGAGTAAATGAATTGAGTCATTGTGTTACCCCACTTAAGGCCCATAGTTGCTAGGATAGGTCCCAGTCACCTTCAATCTCTAATGGGAACAAGAGAACATAAACGAATGAATCCCCAAATAGTCAGCAACAACTCTCTATTACCTTTCAGTTCCTCTGCGACGGAAATTCACACTAACCAATATGGAATAAGAAAATCGGTGCCTTGTCATCGTTAAGTCTGATAGTGCCATAGGGTGTCATTAACAATCCTAAATGATGTCCTAATCTCAGGAGCACTGTGTGTGGTGTAGGAACAAAAAATATACTAACATTGAGATGCAAAGCTGCAAGGGAAAAGCACCCGCTCGCCTCAGAGGAGCTTTCTGTTTGACACTGGCTTAATCACAACAATACAGAGATTTATTTTACTCGAAGCATGGGCTCTCTCTCTTCTTCCTCTCCTCTCTCACTACTCCAGAGGTCTTCATATGCGACACGTTCCATATGCCTTTTGAATGTAAGCTATATGCAGAAAATTAGGGATGTGCAGATATACATCGGCCGTACATCGGTATTGGACGATATTTACCATTTGGACTAAAGGCCTGTACAGATGGACTGATGGTAACCTGTTGGAATTGAATAGAAACAGACAGAGAATAAAAGGCCATTAAAAAGTGTAAATATAGGATGACCAAATGAAGCAAAAGTACTATTTATGGATTAATGAATACTTTTAAGACAATTATTTCTATGATGATTTCTTGGTTTAAAAAAATCTAGCGTATTAAGATATGTTTACAGAATATCGGTATCGGCCAAATTGGTAATTGAAATATCAGCACTGGCCAAGAAATATTGGTGCATCCCTACACACTGTACTTGCATGGTCAAGCTGGGATCAAGGGTGGAGAATGTTAACTGAAATGTTGGTATTTTCAATGAAAACTTCTGATGAGGTCTTTTCACCCAATCAATTCAGAGATAGCCAGGAAGTTATTGGTGCGATACTCACACACAGAGTCTGCATGTCCTCCCTATGTTACTGTGGGTTGTCTCCGGGTACTCTGGGTTCGTCCTACTATCCAAAGACATGCGTTGGGAGAAATAATGTATAGTCTAATTAGGAACTTTTTTGCTTCTCCTATAAAGTTGGCAGAAAGTCATTTCCACACTTTTTTGTTTCTCAACCCTTTGTATCTAAAAGTACAATTTCAAAGGACAGAAACACAACAAAACTGAACACACGCCTTGGTAATGGTATGCATGCATGTGTGGGGACTAATAAATGAGCTCTGTGCTGCGGCCTTTTGCAAAGCTTTTAAGACTGTGCCACCATCTCCATCTCCTCTGTTTGGCTTGTGCAGAACTTAATTGAATTTTCTGAAGGAAACAGCAGATGAAAGCTTGTCTGAGGCCTTTCCAGTGTGTTTTATTTTCTCTCTTAAGTGAGCGTGTGCGTCTGTATCTGTCCCTCCAATCTTTTCTGCCGGCCCGCCTCTCGAGAAGTGTAGCGCAATTAGCAAAGCAACCAGCAAATGACTTCTTTCTCCTGTTTGCTGTCATTCAATTGCTTTTTCTAGCGTCCATGCATATTTAGTAAGTTACACTACAAAAAAGGAAAATCTAGATTGGTTAAAATTATGACATTTCTTGGCCGATACCGATGCCGATATTTCAATTACACCGATATTTTATAAACATGTTTTAATAGGCTATGTTTATTGAAACTAAGAAATCTACATCTCCATCTGTACAGGCCGATAACGATATCTGTCAAAACTGTACGATGTTGAGCCGATATATCTGTGCATCCCTAGTTAATATGGTTTGAAATTCAGAATGTTGATCTTGATTTGAGTAGTTTTGACTAGTTTAGATTTATTATTTTTAGATGTGTTTCAATGTCATTCTGACTGGTTTCAACATTTTCCTTTTTTATTCCTAGCTATTATTTGCCCGTGGAATAAGACCCTATTTCCAGTGCAATTTCCTTATTCCACTAAGCTTAAAATATTTAAAACCACTCAAATAAAGATTCATATTCTGAATTCAAGCAATCTAGATATTCCCCTTTGCTGTGTAAATAGGCCTAATACAATTCGGTCATGCTTGTTAGATATGAGCGGACACATGGTTCAGACAGCACAGAGAAGCACATCACCTCTTGGCCCCAGCGATCCACACTACAGAGCAGGTTCAATGACCTGTGAAGGTGAACGCCATCGCAGCCAATTTGAGCACACAAAAACATCCCTTTTATTTCAGCCCTACAACATCCATCTCTGCAGTTCTCTGTTCAACCAGGCAGAGCGGGGAAAAGTACTCAAAATATGAACTTAAGTAAAGACACTGTTCCATATAATACTACTAAATTCATCAGAAAAATGACTAAAAATATATCACTCAGTACTGTTGGTGAGTCTATCTCAGCAATATGGGCTTTAGGCGGGGTACACACTGGACAATTGTCTGTTAATTGCTGGGCTTACAGACTCCAACATTCATTCAGTTGCATTTTTAGCGTTACCAAGGACGTACAGACTCCAAGTAGCTGGCCCAGGAATCCAACCCATAACCACCTGAAAGTGTATATTTGTCAGTGCACAGCAAAATACAACAAAATGTATAAAAATACTATTCAATATCCAGTGAGTGGCAGTCCTTTATGAGATAATTCAAAGGCAACACCAGACTACTTACTGTCCTCTGCCTATTCAGCTCGCATCAATTCCTCATATAAATAGAACCTTAAATAGAAAAATAATCTTTTTTAAATTGAGTTAGTTTGATTTCCCATAATTCTGAGCTCCCCAACCTTTCGATCCATGTCCACCAAACGCTTTGAGAGGTGTCGGTGACAACTAATGGTGTCTGTAGAGACCGTTTTGGGCTGTAATTAGTCCTGAATGCCCACTGGGGATGCTCAAATGGAACTGTTGACACCTGGCCTTTGGTTGTTGTGCAGCACCATTCTCCCGTGCAAAGCTATCGACAGGTGTGAAAACTGCACTGAGCGGGTCCAAGCTATTACTTTTGAGGTTTCAAAGGTAACAGTTATCAGATATATTCTTCTTTTGATAAGGCTATGTGATCACTATTACATGAACTATTGATTGCATGGTGATCTAAGTGATTATCAAATGCTTTCACCTCATATGAATAGATAAGTATAAACAAGGTCTAAAAAAAAATAGCTTGACATGGGCTTCCTAAACCAGGACTAACCAGGTCTAAATCAGGACTAACCAGGACTAAACCAGGACTAACCAGGTCTAAATCAGGACTAACCAGGTCTAACCAGGTCTAAATCAGGTCTAAACCAGGACTAACCAGGGCAAAACCAGGACTAACCTGGTCATAATCAGGTCTAAACCAGGACTAACCAGGTCTAAACCAGGACTAACAAGGTCTAAATCAGGACTAATCAGGTCTAAACTGATCAAAATCAGGACTAACCAGGTCTAAATCGCAGGAGAATTTACAACTAATGAAGACTGAATTAGGACTAAACCAGGTCTTTAAAAGGTTCTTAAGCACCAAAATAAAGACAGTAAGTACCACTAGAAAGAGCCCACATACATACCACTGGAGGAACGTGTACCCTAGTTTGAGAACCTCTGCTTTAGAGAAACGCTACTGATAAACGGAGACTATTTTTAAGTGTTGTGTAAGCTCGCAAGAATTTCTTTCAACTTGACTGCCTTGACACCCCTTATTCACAAGCTAAAATGTTCTAATTTATGCCTCTCCCTTGGTTTTAAATATAAATGAAAAGCCTGAATATCATTTAGCCTAAACTGTGATCCTGCATATAAGTGAACTGTTGTGGAGATATAAGGCATGCACAAACAGAATTACAGATTCATTTACTCATTTATGTGGAAATATGTCTGCCTTTGCCCCTGGGTTATTCTAGATGCCTGTTTAATGAATGCATCTATTCGACCTTTTCACAGTAAAAACAGGAGAAGTACTTAACAGCTTTGTTCTCCGATACAATAAATTGCAAAAACTAGAATGTGACCATTATCTTTTCTGCTATGGAGGTTACATTTGATGGTTTATTTGTCTGCAAAATAGCTCACCAAGCATTGTCTGGAATTGTTAGTTAGGTTACTGGATAGGTACTGCCCTTTGTGGGTCATTGGATAGCGCATTTACCCCTAGACTCTAGATCCATGGGAGGAGTCCGGGCATTATACGTTTACTTTTGTGAGCTGCATATAATCTGAATATTAGAGTATTCTCTTCTTAATTGGTCCTACATGCTTGGCTCCACCCTGTGTCCAGCAATCACTTCAATCGTAAATGTGTTCCAATGAGAGAATCGGCTGGCATCACGGTCAATCAAGCCCACTGTAGGCGAAGTCTGTGTGGGGGCCTGGGGGCTAAATGCTGTAGCTCATATGAGTGTGCTAGCCCTGGGGGTAGAGCTTACAAAATGAAAGCGGATATTGGAGAGATTGTTTAGTATTATTATCACCATTCATCATCTTTCTATGGTTTTGGCCGTATGGTGCTTGGCTATTGTGCCTTCCCCCCAAGGAAAGACTAGCAGCTGCCACTGATAAAGATAGAATATTGGATGGGCAAAAATGTGGGAAATATTGGAAGAGATTTGAGGCAGAAGAGGGATTACACTCCAAGAAGGAGGAGGAAGTGATTAGAGAAATGTGTGTTCTTGAAGATCTTCTATCTATATCCAGTGCTATTCCAATCAATTAGATTTGGACGATTTTTTTCCAGTGCTGCAGGTAAAGTCGGATCAACAAACGTCGGATGGTGGGGAAGGAAAAAATGATCCGTTTCTGCCTGGACACCCTAAAGGCAGGAGAGGGGATTAAACACCACCCACATTTCTCTTTAGCGAGCTCATGTCTCTGCACAGCTTTTCAAAAAGATGCAACCTTGTGGCAATCGAGACGATACTGCTTCATTTTCACCAAGTTCGAGAAGAATGATTCACAAAAGCCTTAATGAACTCTGTCAATGGTCACCGGTCACTAATCAGTGTTGAATATTCTATGGTCAATGATCAATTTTACCAATGACTTCCAAATAATCTGTGTCCTAATCAGCTATCGGGTAACTATTGACCATAACACATTTTATTTTGATATATATAAAAAAAACCCTGAGTGACCCTATAGCTGATTAGCCTTTTGTAAAGCTTGTAACATCTTATAACATTACTTTTTCAAAACGTCCATGAGGAAAACCGGCTTCTACTGGAGGTGGGCGGACACTGTTAAGCCCCACAGTCACTGGACTCTAGTTCTGGTCAATAGTCACTGATTTCTGTTGTATATGACTGCATTATGAGTATACTTTTTATAAGTTGCTTGTGTACTTAAAGCCAGAGGTGAGTAGTACTCAGTGACATTTACTTGAGTACATTTTAAAATAAATTGTACTCCATAGAGTAGCTTTACTGCACAATACTTTTTACTTTTGCATGAGTAATAATATTTTGAAGTAACTGTACTTTTACTTGAGTAAAATCTTGGAAATCTAGAAAGAGTAAGAGTACTTTTACCACCTCTGTGTGTCATGTAAGAACAGTGGAATGTGGAAATTTTGTTCCTTGTGCCTTAATTTTTGAAAAAATTATTTACGTTTTTTTACAGTTTCACAATTAAACAGATAATCTGATATTATATTCAAACAGTTACTCAGGACTTGAGTAGTTTTTTCACCAGTACTTTTCTACTCTTACTCAAGTAATTATGTGAATGAGTACTTTTTAATTTTACTTGAGTAACATTATTTTGAAGTAATGATACTTTTACTTGAGTAAAATTATTGGCTACTCTACCCACCTCTGCCCGGGTCACTGACAAAAATGTGTCCGTAAAGCATTTTGATTACCATGACAAGCGATGTATACAAATCTAATATTATGACTATTAAAATCTGCCCATAACTCCTTTTCCAGGTGTATTATGTCACGTACAACTCTTAAACCAGATTTCAAAGTGATCAAAATTATTAAATTAGAACAATGGCGTCTCAAAGCTTCCCCAAACATCAAACATAAATGCACACTTCTCTGCTGGGTATTAAACATGAGTCCTTTGGGTGCTAATGTTGAGACGTTACATAATGACTGTCCATCCATCCATCTTCTTCCGCTTATCCGAGGCCGGGTCGCGGGGGCAGCAGTCTAAGCAGGGACGCCCAGACTTCCCTCTCTCCAGACACTTCCTCCAGCTCTTCTGGAGGAATCCCGAGGCGTTCCCAGGCCAGCCGAGAGACATAATCCCTCCAGCGTGTCCTGGGTCTTCCCCGGGGCCTCCTTCCGGTGGGACCTGC
>JAVQKC010172417.1:0-13410 GCA_036025475.1 Philypnodon macrostomus
TAACAGTTGTAGCACGTATGGGCAGACGTACGGGGCAGACGTACGGGGCAGACGTACGGGGCCGTTTTCGCCGATATACACCTTGCTGTCGGGGACGACAGCACAGGCCTAGTTTTTTACCAGCGTTGGTTTATTTATTTGTTGGCCTGTTACCAAGGTCATTAATGGGCCAAGAAATAGGTTGGTTTGGTTTTGATTTCTGTACACAGATTCCAGATAGACTCCAGCCTAAGTGCTCAGTAAAGGAACAAACGATTAGTCTTTACCATTTTGAGACCTTAGGTTGTAGTTGATAGCGCAGTTACACATGTACTACAAAATTACAAACATGAGGCCAGTAAAGTCTAGTGGAGTCATCATCATTGTATCATACTGTTTTACAGTTTTGTGGCTCAGTTGATAGAGCATTTACCACTTACCTAAATGCTCCAATGGATCTGGACATTATATTGTACTTTAAGCAGTGTGGGAGTTACTGTAATACACCGGTGGTATTTCTAGTTTGATGTATCTTAGTGTGTTTTAGATGTGTTTAGGTGTTCCATATTGCCTGTAAAGTCAAATGTGACACAAACTAGTAATGCTTTGACAGAATACACTGTGTCTTGTCCATAGCGCTGATTGTCAGTGAGTGGGGTCTGCCCAGGCTGCGAAAGGCTCAGAAATGCCAGCTTTACCAGACAAACGTTTAGGAGTATAAGTCTCCACCATGCTGTAGCTGTGAGGGATTTGAGTCAGATGGCAGCAGAGGGATCCTGGTGAGATGTCATGGTGGGACTACTTAAGAAGCACTTCCTCTTTTCAATTTTCCCTTGACAAGTTTTCTTTGCACACACATACACAGTTTAGACACTCATATTGTCAATAATATGTACATTATGACGACTGCGTCTTAATTTATATACATATAGTAGAATAGCTTGTTGTCTTTTGAAGTGGGAAATATAAGGGGTACATTTATGACCTAGTGCAGTGGTTCTCAAACGGATATTTCATATTTATTGGACTCAAATTTGCCTTATTTGGGGCCCTGGTCTAAAACAAGGGATACAGTTAGGATTAATGTAGAAATATGCATTATATACTTGGACAAGGTCAAAATCAGGACTAAACCACAACTAAACCCAAATTCAGTAGGCCTAAACTAGGTCTATAGCTGGTCTTAACCAGGTCTAAACGGTGCTAAAAGATTAAACTCTACCTAAACCAGGATAGAAAAAGTGGTCAACTATCACTATCCCACTAGAAAGAGCCAGAGTTTGAGAACCACTCACTAAACCTGAACAGTATGTGTATGTATGTATGTGTATGGTAGGGTTATTCCATCAGCTTTGGTTACAGATATCCTGGTGGTGATGCTCCAGTGAAGTGCAAAATGCCACAAATCACCTTCGTCTCAGTGCCACATTAATATTAATGGTGTTCTCTGTGCTTTCACAGAAACCTTGGCAAGTCGGGCCTGAGGGTATCCTGCCTTGGATTAGGTAAGAGTCCCCAGCATTACATTAAAGACTGGATAAAGACTGTATAATAAATGGTGATGTGATAACTCCAGCTTTAGAAAGGCAAACACAAGGGCTGTGTTGGCAGTAATAATAAGATACATTAAGTGTCTGATATTCACTAAGGCTGTATTTCTGTATCAACTCTCTGTTTCTGTATTGATTCTGTATCTTCATTTTGAAAGTCACAATATCAAAGAAAAAGTCCAAGATAAAAACAATGTTGAGATTAAAGTTTAAAAACTGACATCCTTACAGTTTGTTTACAGTTAACCCACCAAATATTTGTTCATATTCTGGTGTAAATTTGTTTTGAACTTTGGGCTTATAGTATTTCTTCACAGCCTGCCTGTCATTGACTTTGGATACACATATTACATTGCACATTCTTGTATGAAGTCGGAAAAGTGTTTATATTTAACTTGGCCGCTCCAAAGGCCTCTAGAACCTGAGTACAGTGTGTAGTATCAGAGAACACTTGTACACACCACACATGTGATGTGAGTTTGACCTATTTCTCTTGCCGTCCACAGGAACATGGGTCACGTTTGGTGGACAGATAACGGATGAGGTGAAAGCATATATCTTTATCGTCACTTAAGCCATAATTGCTCAACTTACCAATATTTACCAATATTTACAAAATGGTGCAAGACAACATGCACGAACATGCTCTGTAAAGGGGATCCCCAAAACATGCCCAAAAACATGCATTAACTAATTCAAATGTTGCATATACAATGTATCTATATCTGATAATTGGAAAAAGCCTATCTTCATCATTCTACATAAGTGAGCTATAAACTGCGGTTTCTTGCTCCTGCTTCTCAACAGATGGCGGAGCAGCTGATGACTCTGGCCTACGAAAACGGCATCAATCTGTTTGACACAGCCGAGGTCTATGCCGCTGGAAAGTGAGTATAATGTGTGCCCAAGTCACTTTTAGGGGAAATGATAAGATTTTGGCACATCTTCTCACACATGCACGCACCAGGTAGAGCCTATATCACACCCTAGGCACAACATATGATGAAGAGATGCCAGGTGTATTAAATGCAATGCACTGATGCAAAAGGAAATGGCTAAAAACAATAGCAACTGAGACCATACAGCTGCTGTCAAATCCCACTGAGGAAATATATGGAACAAGTCACTTTTTTGAAACATCCCCAAGAGGAAATACATTATGTAAAGTGTATGTACATTTTTCAACCACAATGTTAGACAGATTGCCTCAAGTATTCTATAGCCTATTGTATTCTGACCTGAAAGATGATATATATTATTTTAGTGATAGATAAACTGTCAATGAGACAACCTGCCCTTTCTACGACCTCAGAGTGCTTCTTTTTTCCCTCTATCACTGTGTAAAAGGGAGGAAGTCACTGCTAAATGTAAGGACTGACAGCTAACATATAAAATGGCTCTGGAAATGCTCAACCCTATACATTCTTAATATTGCTAGGAAATGATGATGTGTGCAAAATGCTGATTAAAACATCACAAATCCCTTTGATATCTATAAAAAACACAAACTATTACATGCACAACATTTTCTGTTGACATGTCAAATTTATGCTTCAGTTGTCTTCAGCCAGAGAGAGATGAAAAGTTACATGATGTTGCTTTAGTTTGTATTTTACTACTAAGTCACTTTGTGTAAATGGGTCGATCTGACAAAAAAATAATCTTAACGCTGTGCATTTGTCAACACGTTGTTATGTTGAGTTCACCCTAATGCCTCAGACAGACAGTGATGATATTTTTAACCACAGGGAAAGCGTTCCTACTTTTTGCTGCTTTAAAGTGTAGTGTGGATTAATCAGGCTTTGTAGTTAAGTTGGGTGCTTTTGAAATCTAAGGGATTATCCATGCAAACAGTACTGCTGATTAACAGCACCAAGTCATTTTTAATCCTCCCAGGAATAGTCTTGTTATGGCTTTATTTTAAGAGAGGTAAATCGGGCCACCCACCAAAAACAAAGCTCAAGCATGTAGTGGGTCTGAAGTGAGTCCAAGACAGGAGTAGGCTTATACACAGAGTTCACTATGTCTAGGGCACATCAACAGAGTTCACTATAGGTCAGGGCACATTAGCACAGTTCGCTATGGCCAGGGCACATCAGCAGAGTTCACTATGTCCAGGGTACATCAGCAGAGTTCACTATTTCCAGGGCACATCAACAGAGTTCACTATGGTCATGGCACATCAACAGAGTTCACTATGGCCAGGGCACATCAGCAGAGTTCACTATGGCCAGGGCACATCAATGGAGTTCACTATGTCCAGGGCACATCAACAGAGTTCACTATGGCCATGGCACATCAATGGAGTTCACTATAGGTCAGGGCACATTAGTACACTTCACTATGTCCAGGGCACATCAGCAGAGTTCACTATGGCCAGGGCACATCAACAGAGTTCACTATGGCCAGGGCACATTAGCACAGTTCACTATGGCCAGGGCACATCAACAGAGTTCACTACGTCCAGGGCACATTAGTACACTTCACTATGTCCAGGGCACATCAGCAGAGTTCACTATGGCCAGGGCACATTAGCACAGTTCACTATGGCCAGGGCACATTAGCACAGTTCACTATGGCCAGGGCACATCAACAGAGTTCACTATGGCCAGGGCACATCAACAGAGTTCACTATGTCCAGGGCACATTAGCACAGTTCACTATGGCCAGGGCACATCAACAGAGTTCACTATGGCCAGGGTACTTTAGCACAGTTCACTATGGCCAGGGCACATCAGCACAGTTCACTATGACCAGGGCACATCAACAGAGTTCACTATGGCCAGGGTACTTTAGCACAGTTCGCTATGGCCAGGGCACATCAACAGAGTTCACTATGGCCAGGGCACATTAGCACAGTTCACAATGGCCAGGGTACTTTAGCACAGTTCACTATGGCCAGGGTACATTTAACATTCTAGTTCCAGTCTGGATTCTAAGAAGTGAATTCAGATCAAAGTTAGAATATTGAGGAAAGTTAAATGACAGCATCTAAACTGGCACATTACTTTTTTGTATATGCATATTTCTGAACTGTTAGAAGTCTCAGATCAAAGTCAGAATCTTGTCAGTATTTTTAAATAAAGTCAGGGATGATGTAGGTATGCAACCGTAAGTACCCTGAAACATGCTGTAGGTCTGAACTATGTCTAGTTGTTGTGTTTTCATCATGTACAGACAGGAACAGCAAGTTGATCTTTGACATTGACATATGTGAGACAAATTCTGGGACAAAACTGTAAGGCACGTGTGAATGCTAACGATATGGCGTCTCTGTGCCGCAGTATGTTATGCACAGGTGCTAATCCTGACACCTTCTGCACCAAAGCAGCGCTGAGCAGATTATGTGACACATATCTGAGTAAAACAAATCCAGCACTTTTCCAGCAGCAGAGGCTTTCATGTGCGCACCTGTCTCCTCATTTGAGATATGGCACTTGTGAAGTGTTTGTATACTGCTGTCGTGAGTATGGCATGGCAAGATTATTTAGTGTAGCACAATTCAACAAACATAATTCAAAATGGTCCTGCAATTAAGAACACGAACTAAAAAAGATTTAAGTTGATGAGAAGAATTTCTAATGCTCACACTCTCTTTGAGAGTCTGCAAGTCCTCCCTGTGTTGTTGTTAATTATTTCCGGGTACACTGGCTTCCTCACACTGCCCAAAAAGATAAATGTGTTAAGGCAATTGACAAGCCTATATTGTCAGAGCATCTCTCTGTAGCCCTATGACTTAACAGGTCATTTTCCAGGGTGTACCCCGCCTCAGGCCCAAAGCTGCTAATCAATGATTATGTTGAATGAATGAATTAATCAGGAGTGCAGATAAAACACATAGAGTTGGAGATAAATAGTTGAGGTCCCTGTTTATTTTAAGCTTCTGTTTCAGGTCCATTTGACACTAAACAGTTATGAACCTAATTCATTACACTCATATTTACGCATTGATTTCATAACAGCGCCGTCCCAATATGTCAGATAGTATCAAAATAAATGTGCATTATTAAACACTTGGTGTGGACTGCTGCTGCTAACGACAAACTAACACATTATCAAAGTTGCTAAAAATGTGTGTATAATTATGTCCTACATGTGAACGTGATACCTCAAAAACTAATTGCCAGATCAGCTTCAACTTTTACACATGTACATATCATAAAGATGGGCGAACTGGATTGATTTTGGTACTTCTACGATAAATATTTACTAATTCATTAATTACGGCCAAAAACTGTGAACTAGAGCAATGAAACTTGGTACAGTGATTCTCCACGTTGTCCCCAACATAAAATATTATTATGACCCCACCCTACAACAAACAGGAAGTCGGCCATTTTGGATTGAAATTAGGAGGTCAGGTATATTTGACAGCCTCTAACTTGCACATACTTTGCCCGATTAGGCTCAAACCTAAAACATGTAATTACCTCCCGGCCCTGAACACATCTGACCAATATGATGGCAGTTACCTCTATAGAAACTGCCCCTTTTAGTTTTTCCTTTAAAAACGAAAACCAATTACCCACATTTAAAAAAAAAAACATGTTGTTGTCCACATGTCTGTGTCCACATGTCTGTGTCCACAGACATGTGGACACAAACATGTGGACACAGACATGGGCAGCACTGCAGCAATTTCTGGATACTAAAATAGGCATTGTTTTCAGGGATTGTTCTAACTCCAAATTGATTGACTTTTTTCTGTCAGACAAGAAAAAACTCACTAATGATAAGTTAAATAAGTTAAATACATACAAAGGGCATTAACATCAACAAGCACATGTGTAAAACTCTGTATTGATCTATACATCAATTGAAGTCAAACTCATTATGTTTAAAAAACGGGTTAATTCTTTCAGTCAATTGTCACCTGTGACTGTCCTTTTCAAGACATTTGATAAATTAATAATGAAGAAAGCCAACCTGGTTTGGCCCTGTTGACCTCTGTGTGTAGGCTCTCAGATGACTTTACTCAAAGGTCCCACATGACACACACAAACCCAACACATGTGATATTGGTCTCAGGGGGAACGGGCTAAGTGCAATTTTTTTAAAAGGTGAGTGATCAGCTGGCATTATCTGACTTTGTGGCCCCCAACAACAAGTAATTGCAGCTAAATACAAAATGATAGTGAGAAATTGTAAAGTTAAATTCAAATTAGATGTATGTATTTTATTAAATCAAACATAAATACATTTGATTTGAACCTGCTGACCTTTTGTCTGGTATTAAAATATACCATGACACTTTAAGGAGGAAATAACAGATGTAATGGTATTATTTGAACAGGTTCTTGTGGAGTTAAATGGAGAAGGGAAAGGTCTTAAGCAGGTTAAGAGGTATTGATGTAGTCCATCTCAACAGCATGATACAGCACTTTCACAGAGTGCTTCAGAATAAATGTAATCAAAGTTTAGGGTATATGAGCCATTTGTTCAATACAGAGGCTTTACATTAGTCTGCATCCTGCTGAGTAACAGTAAATTACTACTGTGTCAGGAAGTATTTAGCAGGACAAGAAGAAAAGTTTTGAAAAGTGTCAAATTATACTTAAAACTAGTAATTGGTTTTATTATTAACTTTTGTTTGCTATTGGAACCAGCACTGCATTACTGACATAACTGATTTGTTTGCTTTTATTGTTATTTGAAAAATATGTGATGTCATGACCCATATAATTTTTTATTAATAGTAAATTGGAGTGGGCCCAGAACAGAGCCTTGGGGTACACCTTTATTGAAACATAGTAATACATACATTAGATCAACTAGACACATGCTGCATACTTAAAGTTTATATTTATTCAGATTTCACTTTGGTTCCTTTTCCAAATTTTTAAGCATATATAGCCAATGTTTTCCCCACAGCCATAATATAAGGTATTTTTTTGCTCGTGACACAATGCTGTTTTGCATTCTGTAAAAAATATTTGGTAGAAACTAATGCACTGAAACTTTCTTTTAATCCTTTTATTGTGGCAGACTTAAGTAGTTTTTACTAGGGATGCACTGATATGAAATTTCTTGGCCGATACCGATTCTGATATTTCAATTACCAATTTGGGCGATACCAATATTTTGTAAACATGTTTTAAACTAAGAAATCAACATATAAATAACATATTTAATTGTAATTATTAATCCATAAAGTGACCCTGAATCTAGACTTTTCCAATGGTCCTTTATATTTTCTGGCTGTTTCTAAACCTAAATATTAGAAATGATCAATTAAGACCAACAGATTAGCATCTTCCATCTGTAAAGGCCGATACTGATGTTGGGCCGATATATCTGTGCATGACTAGTTTTTACTATACACCCTGAATATTTGCTGATCCAAGCAAAATGTACAGTTGCCAGTTGCTGTGTTTAAAGTGTAATATTATTTACTCTGGTGCAGTAACTGTAGCGGTGTAAGTAAGATTTGTGGCCGTTCCTAAGGAGCCCCATGTTGACGCTAACCTCACTCGTAATGTCAGTCATTAGCTCCACTAATGATCAGTGTGGCAGAGGCTCTATTGAGCAGCTGCGTCTGTGCTACTCACTATAACACTGTGTATACCTGTCAACAAGTGACCAAAACCAGTGGCCTTTCCAACCAAAGCTCCAAAAATAATTCAAAAACTTGCATGTAAACAACCTTATATTACGACTTGGCTGATATTAAATGAATGATGTTTATAAAATGAATGATGTTTCAAAGTTATGGTGGTATGGCTCACTGTTCAGTGGTAATACATTTTCCAGATTGGTTTATGTGCTAAAAAATAGTTGTCTTAGCAAACAAATACAATATAAAACGGTGTAGTCAAAATAAAATCTACAGTACAAAAAATGTATTGCCCAAATGTATTGCCCAGTTTAACCTTACATGTAATAATAATACTAACTCTTGTGTTCTTAGAGCTGAGGTGGTGCTCGGGAACATCATCAAGAAGAAAGGATGGCGGTATGAAGCACACTTTAATCATATTTGGTATTTTTTAATTTCCGCCTGCTGTCTTAATCTTGTATCATCTCTTTGGCCCTTGCACATATTGGAGGTAGAGGTAGAGGTAGTGTGTTGTGAATATTTAGTTAAGGAGCTGAATGATGAATGCAGACAGGCCCGCTCATGCCTACAGCCCCATGTCCAATTTCAATCAACCTAATTAATGAATGGACTTAACACTCATTTATAATTGTCTTAGTCTTGTTTTTGATTGGCATTTGTATTGATGTGTATTGTTATATCAGACACTCATTCAGCTGTGTATGGTGGTTAGTGAAAAACATATGCGTGTAAAAGTACGAACAAGCAATTACTTTAACCACATTACAAGTAGTCCAACATTTCAGTAAGTATATTAAATAAAAAAGTAAATAGCCAATAATCTAAACAACATTAGTGAATGTGATTGATTGGACAATAAGCTGGTTGTTATTCAGTTAAACAATAGAATACAATTTTAAATATACATGTGTGTTAAAATGCGGATCCATGAGCTCCACTCACGGATGTTGGTTTGGGTATTGTGACCAACTGTTTTTTATTAGGTGTTTCGCAATATTAAACTTAAATATTAAAATAAGCTTTTACTCATCACAACCTGTTTATTTTGTGCAAGAACCTTTAAACGGCGTGCCTGTGTTTACAGTATGTCAGAGAACCAATTTTAAAAACGCATAGTGGGAAAACAAAAGTCACCAAACCATAAAATAAAGCGCAGATTTAAAGGTGTTAAACCACCATTTATTTTCTGTTTATGTCCAAAAGTTGAGTTCCATCTACAGTTTAATCTACCTTTCTGCCATCTGTTTTAGTGCTATGGGTTGTGTGCTATACGTTTTTGAAGATCTGAGTATACATTGCTAGAATTAGAAATAGAATATATACGGGGAGTAATCTAAATAAATGTCAAAACTTTTTCAACACATTTTCCATTTCCCACTTGCAGGCGTTCAAGTCTGGTGATAACAACGAAGATTTTCTGGGGTGGAAAGTAAGCTGACATTTTTATTTTTTGATTCAGCAGGTCTACCCAAAGTGGGAAACTCGGGACAGTACATTAAAAGTTGCTTCTCCTTGCAAGGCCTTCATATTTTATTCTTGATCTATTTGGTCGCACTTACTCAGAGAATCCAATAGTTTATGTTGCTTAGTGGCAGCTTCATTTTTTCCTTTAATTGCTTCTGATGCTATTCGTTTTTTTTGCAGAGCGGAGACTGAAAGAGGTTTATCCCGAAAACACATTATAGAAGGTAAGTCGCAGTGCTGCAGATTATTGGATTAAACGCTGTCAAAACACAAAATGCCATAGTTGTATTGCCTCTTGGGAATTGTGACTGCATATTAATTATTGAGTGTTTGGATTTTAGGGGCTTTTCTGTGAACTAATTATTGCGGGTATTATTGTTTTTATTAGCAAACTAAAAATGTAACTGTATTTATACGCTCTTCTATTTTAGGTTTAAAGGCATCTCTAGAAAGACTTCAGTTGGACTACGTTGATGTGGTTTTTGCAAACAGACCAGATCCAAACACGCCAATGGAGGGTAACCGTTGTTCATTTTTTTGTGCTTGATAATTGATATACTTTCACTGGCTATCGTTATTAGGTCGAATTTGATGTTTAGACGGTCAACTGTGGAATCTCGTATTGAGTCACTGTAGCATTTCTGTTGTCTCAAGACAGTGTGGGCATTCTTCTCTGACCTCTGGCATTTTCTCACTGAGAGTCTCATATATTGGTTTTTGGGGGGGGGGCATTTTCTGTAAATGGTTGCTGTATGTTTGTATAACACTTTTTTGCCATCTGGATTAAAAAGTACCTATTTTAGTATAAATAACTTACCAATCATAAAAAGGTCTTAAAATGCAGGTTACATTTTTTTATAGTGTTTTCCTTATGTTCAATACACTGTACATAAATCATCTCCTCTGTCTCTATGACTACAGTGATGTGTGAAGACTGGGATGTACAAATCTGCTGTTAGGGAAATGTCTATTTTTAAAAGCTGTGTTGTGTCCTGGTGCTTCCTCCTCCACACTCGGAGCAAGGCAAGATGAGCTGATGTTGGTTGGAGACCTTTTTAAAATGGCAGAGTGCTAACTGTGTGTGGGCTCAGCTGGCCAGTACGCTTTGCATCTGCTCTCGTGTCGCACATCCTCCTGGGGTCAAAGTTCACGCGTGGGCCAAGTTCCTGCCTTCGCCTCAACGCCTTGGGCTTCTTCCAAATCAAAATGTAGTTTTGGTTGTTCTTAAAAAGTTCAGATAATGTTCTTGCTTTTAAAAAATGAACTGTTTGGAAAGGGTGCCATCTGTGTTATTCTCAGTTACAGGGTGAAGAGAGGTGAAGCAAGTCGCTGTTGGTTAAAAAGAAATCTCACAAATATTCAGTTTGCTCAGGCTGTTCACTCATAGTTCACTTAAAAAAACACTGCTATCAGCTGGCACACTCCCTCAAAAGTGAAAGTATTCAGTTACAGACCCTTTAATGTTTGTCATATGGAATGTTCAAAATTCCAGAATGGAGGCGACTGGAGCAAAAGGGAGTTAACTTTACAAAAAAGTAGGATTTATGTTGAGGGATAGAATAATTCTGAGCATACAATGAAAAAAACACTATGGTGGTCAACAACGTTTCTGTCAGGACTGAACCTGAAAATCAAGATTTTTGCCTCCAGCCAAAAGTCTAACTGTTACTACTAATGTGTACATTAAATAAACATACAATGTGAGGTACATTCACTAATGTTTCCTAACCAGGCTGTGACATTACCTACATGTAGCAGAGTGGTTGACATTTGTCAAAACCATCTTAATTTGTGATAGTTTCTTCATTGAAAATGTATTATGGTCTTACCTCCAGTTGCCTCCATTCCAGAATTTAGAACTTTCTGTTTACAAACTTTTAAAGGGTCTATAGTTAACACATAGCCTACAGTATAAAAGATACATAGCGCTCATATAAAGTTAGCAAACGACTTAATACATCACAAAACACTATTTGAGATACATTTGCACCAAGAATCATACATTATATTATGATACATTAGGAAGGTGGTTAAGTCTTGTCCAAGGTGGAGACAGTTCAGTATTCCACCGTGGGCCCATTGTTGCTGGGATAGGTTTATACATTTTAAAACTAACGTCAATAGGCCACATTTCTCTACTTGCATGTAACCACCAAACAGAAACTCAAAATGTCACGCACAGGTGGACTTTTTACCTTGTAGAACAGACATCATTGTACTGCAAGTGCCTAAGGGTAACAACCACTACATCAGTTTACTGATTTAAAGGTCAGTTCATACTAGATTCAGTGAAAAAAATGTGTTTCTCCAAAGTGCATCTCGAAAACCTGCTCATCAGTAAGTGAGCAGCAGTAATCCCTCGCTCACATTCAGTCAAGCTTTTTAGCCCGTTAATAGGAAAAATAATCCCCAACGTGTTTAATATTTATAGAAACAAACATGTGTTTATCAGGCTGTGTTGTTGATGGGATGTACTTAAGCACTTATTTCACTAAACCTACTACAAAGGCTTTGATGGCGGGTCCTGTTGACTAACCTTGTCATTTTTGATTCCCTCATTGAAATCTACAGATCAAAGGCTACACACTCACTCACTAAGTAGACTATCATTGAAACTCATCATATTAAGATTATATCATAATGTTCTAAACCAAGCCTCAGAATGATGGTGTAGTTGTTACAGCCAGGTAGAGTGACCTATTACTGGTATTTTCACCATGCCTAGTGTATACATAGAATGGTTTGAAAAGATACAATATTCAGTGAGTGGCATAACTGTGGGCAAAAATGTCTTGTTAATGCCAGCGATTTTAGACTGTTTTTTTCATTAGGTCTGCCTAATAAAGTGGCCAGTGGATTTGTATATTGTATTTATCCTCTAGGTTTTTTCCAACGCCCCATTTAATTCAGTTTATTTATTTATATTGAGTTGAAGTGACAAATGAGATGCACAGCTTGGATTAATGAATGGGTCTTTTGTTTTGTTGCAGAAACGGTTCGAGCGATGACCCATGTAATAAATCAAGGAATGGCTATGTACTGGGGAACGTCTCGCTGGAGTCCGATGGAGATAATGGTGAGGCACAAATGTTCAATATAACATATATCCAGTACTGTGCAATTTTTTAAAGCAGTTGTTAATAAATGCAGTGAAGTAGCAAAGCTTTAGTAGTCTAGGGTAAAATTAATTTGTGATTTTGACTGGATTTAGATGTTTTCTTCTGAACACTCACTTTTCTGGTATTACTAACTGCCCATTGTCGAGGGTGAACCCCGCCTAACACCCATAATGGCTGATATAGGCTTCAGCCACCCATGACCCAAGATTAACAGGATTAAAGAAGATTAATAACATAAAACATTTGCACAGTACTGTAGCTGTGATATCTCGGCTTATGTATCACTGGCATGTTTAAAAACCTTCATGTTTTTTTTCAGGAAGCGTACTCGGTGGCGCGGCAGTTCAACCAGATTCCTCCCATCTGTGAACAGGCCGAGTACCACATGTTCCAGAGAGAAAAGGTGGAGGTGCAGCTACCGGAGCTATTCCACAAGATAGGTGAGCCCTGACACAAAGGTTTAGTGGGTAATGGTGGTGGAAGTAGTGGAAGAGACATTCATTCTTTCTGAAAATACATGTTACCCACTAAGGCAAGAGAAAAGGCTTACTTTATGTTGCCATTATAATGAAATACGTTTATTCAACAAACAATTAAAAATGGCAACAAAACAATAAGGTCAGCCGCGGCGGTGGTGCAGTGGGTAGATGCTCGCCCTTCAACCGGAGGGTCGGTGGTTCGAGTCCCCGCCCGTGCACACGCTGTCAGGCCCTCCCGTGGACCCACCACCCGCGGGAGGTAC
>JAVQKC010172432.1:0-10928 GCA_036025475.1 Philypnodon macrostomus
AGCGGTGTTGTTTATTTTTGCCCGCTGAATACAAATGTACACCTCGGATGACTCCCCGCTAACTTTAAAGCCTTGCCTAGGCGTCACTTAAATTTCTGGCTTACCCAAATGTTTTACATTTACATACATACATGTTTTGCTCGAACATGGAGGAGTGTCTATAATGTGGACAAGATTATCTGCTGCTCTACATTTGTGTTCTCATTGGAGTGATACTCACAAAGGGGGCTGGCAGAGCAAAGAGACATTCAAAGCCGTAGAGTGTACTTTCAGAAGCAAGTGGTCCAAAAGTTATCAAAGCATGTCAATTTGACATGTTGATTTGAACAACTTTTGTAGTTTGAAAAGATAAAGCTTTACACAATAATAAATGTACACACATGACGGTTTTGACTGGGTTGCTATGTCTTGTGTGCTATTCTTAGAGAAAGGTAAGCAACATGCAATCAAGGTTTAAAATAACTAAAGCCAACTAAATAAATGTTCAAAATGCAAAACAGATACAGATAGATATCTACTACAAACTTCTCCTGTCAAGGATAGGCTCAGCAAGGCAGAGTAGTCCCTGGACAATGGCCAGTACAGCTCTATCTTTATCATGTCTGCTTGCACTGGGATCCTGACAGTGCAGTGGGAAATTAAGAAACATTTGATTTCTGCAGAGTAAAGAGCTTTTCCATAAGGTTCTTGAATAAGTGGAGAGATGCACAGGAGATGTTAGAAGATGAGCACTGACAAATCCCCTGGGTAATTAGGAGCTCTCAGTTTCATTTTGCAGCTATGCTAACAGATTGAGTTAGCAGATGGAGGGTGTGGCAGGTAAAAACACAAAACATACCTTTTATGTAAAAGAATGATGATGGTGGAGAAAGGCAGGATGTTGCTTCAGGTCTGTGAGGCCAAGTGTCTGAAAAGAAAAACAGTTTTCTGTAGTGTATACTGCAAGAAAAATATATGATTTTTTATTTATTTACCTCACACTTTATTAACACAGTCAGCCAGAAAGCAGCAGCTTACAAGCATATATTCTTCCCTTGACTTCACTTGTGAATTATAACAGCCTATAGGGAAAAGGCTTATTCAAACAATAAAACTGAAAATATAAAACTTTGGCTTGGCCTGGAGTGGCTATAAAAATTTGAAGAGCATCAATAGCACTACCTCAGGCTGTGAGTGTTTACAACAGGTTATCTAGCAGAGCACTAAAATCTGTGAGTGATTTTACAGACTGCTCAGCAGCTGGACACAGGCACACTCTGGACAATAAAGCCTCTGAGGAAGACCTCATATCCTCATATTGACAAAGTCAAGAGCACTGTCCTGGAGCAGGGCATGTGTCAGGTTCCCTGTTAAAATACAGGCTTAAAGGCAAAAACTCGAGAGACCTCACTAACTGATAAATTGTGTGAGAAGCCTGTTTGTCTTTTGATTCGGGCTGTCGTTTATATCGATAATCTAATTCTAAATGTGTTAACCTATGCAGGTTTAGAATGAAAGGTTGTTTACCAGCTCTTTGTAAAATGTGCTATTTCCTTCCTTTAAATCACCCTCTTTGATGTAATATCAAACATGTGCAACAATTCATAAAACAAACAGCATTTTCTAACACTGGAGGAAAACAAACATACACACATACACAGAATATGCTCTAGTGTTTTCTCTCAACCATGAGTGATGCTCCAGCACAAGTGTTCTCAGATAAGAGGAGCTGGAGGTGTCCAGCAACTGATTTAGAGCTTCAATCTCACACGAGAGGGGTCAGTTTTCTTCACCCTTGTGACACAAAAACTGTTTTATTGTGAGGAAAGGCTTAAGATTCTATTGCTGATGGACCAAAAATACTGTCAAACAAGGTTTTTGCAAATTGTGACGTTAGGGCCCTGTTGTGCAACCTCCAATATTAGTTTTCTACCATGTTATAGAGTTGTTTTCTAAGCAAAAACACACCATGCGTGTTTTGTTTTATTCCATGTTTAGGTAATCCCGTATGCTAATATGCAGTCAGGTTCATCTTTCTGTGTAGACATTAAGTGAAAAAATAGTAGTGGGTGTAGTCAGCAAGGGGAAACAGGCCTTTATGGGAGATTCACACAATCTATGCTTTTTCAGCCGAGTGAAAGCAACAGCTCAATTTCATGCAACTTAGGGTTTTGTTGAGATGTTCATTTTAGCCACAATGGTTGGCACTAGGATACAAGTGGATGTCCTTCTTGATCGAAGGATTATTGAGTACATACACTGTACATAGTCTATATCAGTCAGATCAGGCACTGCTTCCATTAATGTATTTTTAGTTCTTTTCAATACAACAATGTTCGAAGCAAGGCAAGACAGAATGGATTGGATTCAGGGAAAAAAATGAGGCCAGGCACCTGGTGAAACGGTCGAAATGCTCGGTGGGAGGGCGCAACACAGGAAAGGATGACCACTCATAGATAATGAGGACAGAAAAAGAGGAAAAACTGTTGTCAATAAATTGGAAAGAAGCCAAGCGCTTGACTGTACTATACCACATAAAGAAACATAGAATGACGCAGGCTGCAAAACAAGGCAGTTTGTGCCTATCATTAGTGGGTTTAATTAATTAGGGCCACACTGGTGCACAATGGAACACAAATATAATTTAGGTGACATCATTACTAGACATCATTACGACTATGCTTCCTCTGTGGTCTCCAGTGGCCTGCAGAGGAAATCCAGTGAAGCTCTTTCAACAGCGGACATGGAATAACAGGGTGAATAAAGCATACATATTTTTAGCAACTTTTGACTAGGGTTATGTCACATGTAACAAAGTAAATCTTAAAGCTGCACTACCGGATTCTTTTTCCTTGTATTTTAACAAAGATAATTATTTATGTATTAGTACAGCTTAACAGAAGTCATCTAAGAAAAAAAGTAGACTGAGGTCCTCAGTGGGCTGTGTTATAACGGCTTTTGTTTTAGAGCTAGGGAAGGAACTGTTTAACCAATCACACGCTTCCACAGGACACGAGCACTCTGATTGGTTGATACATCCATTAATTTTACAGAACTAGAATCTATCGGGAACAATGTGAGGGAGATCAAACAGTGAGGGAGACCATGATAGAGGCGTGTGAAGGAAAGGAATTAATTAATCATTCAAACTTAAGATTTTTTTAGACACATCACTTTTACAGTCACAAAATCATGTAGTGCAGCTTTAAGTATGTGTGTTGAGTGGTGTTAGCCTGTTCTTGATCTGATGATGTTAATGTTCTTGGCTGCTCAAAGCAGCTGAATTTGGTGTTTGTTTTTGTTTTTAATTTTGATTGCACACACAAACATTAAAATAAGGTCGTATAAACACAGTTTTGGCTGATTTAAAACATACACACTTTAATAACCACATTCTAGATAGGTACAAGCCAACCTTTTTACTGAAATGATTTTGTTGCATCTGTCCAGAGATTTTTATTTTTATATAAAGAGTATAGTATACTAGTGGTCGTGCTACAGGCTGTTAAAATGTAAAAAGGTCACTTTTGTCAACCCGATGATGCCCCAGTTCTCGATAAAGGCTACTGTATTACAACTTGTAACTAAATAGGTTAGAAGGGAATGAACTAATGTCTTGCTACCATACATTGTGTGCAGCAAAATTACTATTTTTTGCTAGTGTTTCTGCTGACCTGACATTAAGTACCTGGTCATTTTAATATCTGAGTATATCCAGGTTTACACATTTCTATGCACTATCTAGGGGTTTGTTTTCAGTGCATGTCTCAAGTACAAGTGCAACCCAGCATTGAAGTCATGTTGACATTAACATTACACTGAAGAGTTCAAACACAATGGCTTGATGATATTTTAAAAACACATTTCTATAACTCCCGTTTGACAGAAATTGCATATGTATCGGTAATTGAAGGAGAACTGAATGATATGTTTTAGTCACAGTTGAGAGCGTTTTGCTTCTGGCACACAGTTCACAACAGATGACAGTGTTCTTTTCATTTTCAACTGGTCCAGCTGTTCAAAGTTTACCTCTTAGCTTTGTCTCATCATCTTTCCATCACTTAGTTTGTTGGCAGGGTACGCACAGACCCTCCACTGACCTCATATTTCAACATAAGGGCTTATACCAAGGACTAGGAATAAACTGTGTTTTGGCAACGCCGTATGTGTATCCTGCAATAATCTCACACTTTGGGAAATTGGAATCCTTTAAAATATGCACTTAACACTAAAAAAGTAATAACAGATGAAACAATAATTCCCTGTCTCTGCTCTAGCCCCGAAATGTGCACAATTTATTGCAAATGCCTGTAAATCACAAAACACATTTGTGCTGGCCATTCATTTTATCCTGCACAGAGAAATATCATTTCTGCACTAAGACACGCTCAATGAGATAGATGAGGGTTTGTGGTCATCAGGCGGCGAACAACACAGATGTAACTGTGGAAATCCATTCTGCTAGTAATGTTGCCACAGCTATAAACAGACTGTAAATCGGCCCGGGACGGCATTACTCACTCATGCGTTCTATATTTGCCATCTGCGGCCCTTTACCTCATTTGTGTCAGTGTACAGCACGAGAAGAGCATGCCTGGACGAATGAATGTGTGGTAGCCAGGCCTGAGCAATATATCGCACACTAAATGTATGTATTATAATAATGTTACAGTCTGGTGACAGAATTGTATACAATTTACAGACATTATGCTATGGTCGTATAAAGAAAATCTTCATATAAAGGATCAAGATTTCGCCCTGATACAGGTCTAAATTTAGTTTATTGTGTATGGTTAATAAAGCCTCAACCTTATTATATCCTTATATTATTTTGTTTTACTATATTCAACATAGTAATTGGTATATTTTTTCTCTCATTACATGTAAGCCTAATGTGTGAGAGTTCCTACAGGACCCATGATGAGAGCTAGTTATCTCGAGACAAATTGAATGCACAGCAAAGCCACACTGGACACTGGGAGCCGTTGTGTGTTAGCATTTTAGCATTCAGACACAATTACTCATGCTCCCATGGGAAAAGGAGGTGACCTTAGCTGTCTAACACACACTGTCAAGGCTGGGAAAAAGAATGTAAAAGATCTCAACTCCAGGGATCCCTTCAGTGCAACACACTGTCAGTCTAGTGTTTTTCTCTGACAACCGAAAGGTGAGAAAAAGAAATAAACTTGTTTTAATAAGACAGAAGGGGATGTGTGTGCTGTGTGTGTGGTAATGGGCTTTGTCACATGGTAAAGAGCAGAGCCCTGCAGCTGCTGCGCTAACACACAGCTGTGAATGAAGCAGTGTCAGAAAGAGCTGGCATCTAACGGACTCAGCTCAACGCCTGGGTTTAGAGAGAGAGACGAGAGTTTAAGAATGAGCATGGGCTGCCAGCTGCAAAGATTCTCACATATACTCAGCATACAAGACACAATTCAGAACACAATATGAATTAATCTCTTCTACCAAAAAATATACTTGACTGGCATGTACTACTATATACTAGGGTCTCCTCAATATGTAAAGCAGGGGTCTCAATCTCACGGGCCAAATCCGACCCACCACACAATTACATTTGGCCATCGAAGTCATTTTTAATTTGTATTATTAATGGCCCGGCAGCTATTTACACTTTTCCCGCCCAAACTACATGTCCCACAATGCACTGCAGCCACGGAACAGTGAGTTTGAGACCCCTGATCTAAAGTTTAACAGAGTGCATATAATACAAATTAGACGTCAACTCATCAATTCCTTTTAAGAGGAAAAATGTAGGACAAACAGATATACAAAATAAATCCAGCAATAAACAAATAAATAATGAAATGAATAACATGCTTTTTGAGACATAATATTGATTGAACTTTATGGACTTCAGGAAAGAAAAAATACTAATACCACTATGACTATGAACGCCCTTGAAATAATGTTTTCCCAATATATACTAAATGGAAAATGTTAACCGATATGCACAGCTTTGGGGTATATTTTGACAGATTTACTGCGGCATTATAATTCATGTACGTATGGACATGCCTCTTGGAGCATTCCCCACTCTCCTTTGAAACACCTAAACACAAACAGCACAAAGCTAACTCTGTACTCTGAATGAAGACAGTGAAATCTGGATGACAGTGAGAGCTGTGAGCATTCAGGTGAAGTGAAGGTTAGCGGCTGTATTTTGTGAACTAGGACGCTGCATGACTAAGCTTTGGAGGTCTTATGGCGGAACATGGTAGGTAGTAACACGTTGCATGTATTTCAGTAAATACTTAAATTCATTGTACTGAAACGATAGCTTTAACACGTCAGTATTCAGATTTTCCAAATGCCTTTACTGAGAAATGATTTATTAGGACAATCTTGGTAAAATTTTGGATCCCACCTCTTCCTAGATGAGAGAGAGAGGTAAGGTGTGTGTGAATAACAGCAGTGCTGAGTCAACTTTGTTACCGCCCTAAGGCTAATCCAAAACACCATCAGAGATATAAATGACTTCCTCCGCGCCTCCATCGCTCACACCCCGCCCTGCTCACAGATGTCCCAGCATATCTGTCTGTTCAGATCAATCTCTTTCCAATGTTATTTCCCTCCCTGTATCCTCCGCACCATCCCACACAAGATTTCTAAGGACACATTTCTCAGTAATAGCTGTCCTGATTATGCCCGGCAGTCACTACATTCACAAATTATGCATGTCCCTAAATTGGACAATAATGAAAATGAACATTAGGCTAGTGTTACTGTGCAGTCGTGCATGGCATCCTATTAACAAGACGCAGAAGTGACTTTTTGGCTATAAACCTTTTCAATTTTTAACTACATTAGGTGATATTGGGAATCTATAAACGTGATTTTACTGATGCTTCTTCTTTGGTGTATTTGGGCAGGGTTATCTATTATAAAAACAAAAATGGCCTTTACAACAGCCTCAATTTTGATTCTCTCTAAGATTAGGGATCCACAAAACCAAATCTCAAAATGGTGACATAGTGGCTTGAAGATCCTGGTGATCTCCGGGTTTGGGGGTAAATGCTCTATCCATTGTGCTGCAAAGCCATTATAACTCACAATAGCAAGAAGCCTACTAAAACTAATATTGCTCTTTACTGGTCTTGTGTAGCTTTCAATCTATGGCTTGTCATAGTACACTACACTCTACTGTGTCCAGCTAGCAGATGTCTGGTGCAAAATGATTGTGTCACTACAGCGACAAGGTTACCCTAGTCTAGTTATTTAGAAAATTCAAAATGACAATTAAATTCACATCACCCATGCCCAATGCAGAATGTTGTCCTGAGCAGTATAACATTAGGATACTTGTAAACAAACCAGGTGCTGCTGAATATTATTTACATTCCAAAATCATAACAGCTGCAGCGATAAATTCAACTTCTTCATAGATTTGCATCGTCCTGGGATTCAGTTTCATGGAGATTGGCCACTTTACACTGTCACTCGCCCTAGGATGACGCATCCATGTAGGAATGCTGGGAAGGAGTCAAAACAGATCGCCTTCCGAGGAGCATAGAACTGGCATCTCGGAATTTCAAGGAAGCGTGGGTTCATGCCACACACAGACTTTTATGGACGATGTGTAAAAAAAATATTATGCCAGCTCAATCTTTTTGAATTGCTTTTGCTTCCCACAACGATAACAATTTGTGCTTTGTATGGCTGTTGTTTTAGCTGCAAACAGGACAATGAAACCTAAATGTAAATAAAGGTATATATTTGACAATAAAGAAACAGTATAACGGGGTCGAATACTAAGAAAAGTCAAGTGAAAATGGCCCATTCAACTTAACTCTTAAATCAGTCTGCTGTTCCATGAGTAAGTACTTTAACACAATGGGCGGCTGGGCAAAGGCCTGATTGCGGGCCGATGTGTGTGGAAGTTAAGATGGAATAGAATGGGTGGTTTGCAGAGGGAGCGCTACTGTAGACTGTGGCACCGGGCCAAACTGTGTGGTATCGCTGAGTGATGAGCTACACGCCTGGAGGTTCCGGCACAGGCAGAAATGTAAGAGGCAGCACCAAATTCAATGGACAGCTTTAACTGTGCAAACTTTGTACATGGGAGAAAAATGTTGTCAGCGTGGCAACAGAATACTGATTTAAAGCTGGATTGGAAATAGAGTTTTATGTTGTTAAATTGATTGCAATAATAGGCCCATGTGGGTGGTACCTGCAGGATTTCTAAGTGGAACTCGCAGTGAAGGAAAAGTAAGGTTTGTTTCACAATGCAAAATAACTTCATAACACCTGTCCCACGTTTGCGCTTTTGTGATTCTAGTGCAAAATGTGCATTTCTTAAAGTATTGCTTCGAGGCATGTGTATTGTTCCTTTTATCTGCCTCTAATGGTCCGCTGAAGTGATAAACACCGCATTTCATATCTGAATCAACAGAAATGTAAGCTCATAAATCAAATTGTTAGCTCTGTATAGACCTACAGCTCAAGTGTCCCTCCTCCCTCCTGGATGAGCCCCCCAGATGACAAAAGGCTGACTGCATTGAAAGCCTGGTGCAGGGGTCAGAGCTGTGCCAAGGTTCATGTGGACGCAATGGAAGAGTTATGATGGCTGTACTCCGTCTCATCAGGCCGCCTGTCAGCTCACCAAGCATCATTTATGTGAGAAAGGCTGGCTGTCAAACATACTGGTGGCAAATCATAACCACAAATACAAACCATTTGCAACACATTTCAAAGAGCTAAAATGAGCAGCAAATTGAACCGATATGACGCTTGGACTAAGTGACATCATAGTAAATCTGTGCATGGTAATATTCAGGATGTTATCGTATGGAGAGCATGGAAATATTATGCAGACCAGGCAAATGGTAAATAACTGATGTGGCTATAAAGAGAAATACATCAAAATGAAAATTAGCCAACTGAAAGCTTCAAAGACAAGAAATCTGTCTCAGTTCTTATGTAACCCATTTTCGTCAAACCACTATCTATTTCACAGGAAACATTATGGTGTTTTGATTATGCAGTAGACATTAGCAAACCAGAGTAAAGTGACTATGATGTATGATTTGTTCTGGCGACACAAAACACTCATTTCTGAACCGTAACTGTTCCAAAAATTCTCACTATTATGATACATGGGTCTAAACTTATCCAGTACATTTATTGTGAAAGTTTGTTCAATATCACTCTTATATATTATAAGCTATTAAATACTGAACGCTGACTGAACTATTGTTGATTCCTGGAATCTCTTCAGTCTTCATTCCAAGCACTTATAGAGTGGTCTTTATTGCAACATCATGGCAAAACAAATGCACATATGGTTAACATGAACTAAAGCATTATGTTAGAGACAAGATAAATTATTACTCACTATTCCATTCCATTAAGAGGAAAGCATGTGGTGATATAAAAATATATAAGTATGACAAATGAATGACAGTGAATAAATAAAATCAAATATACACAACAATCAACAAAGAGTGTATATACATTAAATACTTAGCGTCAGACTAGACTATAGTTTTCCAACAGCCCTTGCAAATGCAGTTACATCTGGATGGCAGTTGTATCTTTTATGTTATTATGAAAAACACATTCAAATGCAGACATACAGTATAAGCAAGACTTTTCACACATTGCTACTCTACTATAATATCATGTCCTTTAAAAACATTACACTTTCACTTACAGTCTTTACAACTGTCTTTTTAACCTCATTTAGATCTGTAGAGTAGTTTGAGCACAATGATTGATATGCTACTGACTAACATGTGGCAGAGAGTGCACATTGGCGAGAACAAAAGACCATGGACAATGGCCCTGAGGCAGCCTTGTTATGATTATCCTCAATTGGGGGCAAAACAAAGACAAACAAACGTCCAAACATTAAGACAGACCTGTAAAGTCTGCAGCCAGCTTCTGCTTTGTCATCATGAAGGGAAGAGCTGCTCCACTGCCAAATGCTCTCCATTCTCTTTTTACTGACACTTACAAGCCAAACACAATGCGATCAAGTTTGTTTCCAAAACTGTCTGAGACTCACAATGAGATATTTACAGAAATGGGGCAAAATGCTGAGCTTGTGTTTTGATGGATTGTCAGTGTAGATTGCATTATAGTTCATCTCACGTTATTAAAATGAGTCAAATGGTGCCCTAGTGTTGAATATAAAACCGCTTTTGTTTAGTCCTATATACATTTAGAGCAATTTACTTTCTTGGCAAACTAAGTAAGAACCTCTCAAAGCATGCCGTCGTCCTGACCCTACCAACCAACTAGACCTTTGCTGTCGTCCCCAACAAAATGGCCGACTTCCTGTTTGTTGTAGGGTGGGGTCATAATAATATTTTATGTTGGGTACACTGTGGAGAATCACTGGACACACTTACTTTGGCAACGAGCAATGAAACTTGGTACAGAGTCCTATAGGGGTCAAAAACATAGGGGGCGCATTTGAGGCATTCTTTATCTCTTGATCTCTGTAATTTACATATGTACATTTATTATACTAGCCCGGATCACTGTGCCAAAATTCATGAGATTGTGTTTATATTCATCCAGATTAATGGCTTAAAGTGCGTCAGGGCATTAATTAGTTAATTAATTAATATTCATTGTAGAAGTACCACACTCAATCCAGCTCTGCGCCTTTATAATATGTACCTGTGTAAAAGTTGAAACTGATTGTTTGAGTTATCGTGTTCACACGTAGGATCTGTGGACGTGATTCCATAATATCGCCAAAACTCTTCTTTCACTGATATATTTACAGAGGTTGAACAAAAAAAAAGCCTCAATAGCTTTCTAACAATGTCTGATTGGGCTCAGACATGACTTGCAGTTGCCACCATACACTGTAAAATCCAATTTGTTCCGCTGACTTGAAATATTAGGTAAACCGAATGCACTTGAAATACTAAGTACTGCTAAAAAGTCATTGTTAGTTTCATTAACAAGGTTTATGCAGT
>JAVQKC010172434.1:0-11067 GCA_036025475.1 Philypnodon macrostomus
AGAATATAAGGCGTATTTTCAGTTGTTTGACACTTTTTTGTGAAGTACATATTTCCACATGTGTTAATTCATAGTTTTGATGCCTTCAGTGTGAATCTACAATGTCAATAGTCATGAAAGGAAAGGAAACTCATTGAATGAGAAGGTGTGTTCAAACTTTTGTTTTGTACTGTATTTATATACTGTAACTCCATGAAATATTCTGTGTCTTAAATATCCCATCGTGTGTGTGTGTGTATGTTTCTTACAGCCAGGTCCAAGAGCATGGTGATGGGCGAGGTGTCACGGGGCCCATGTCGCCCGGGCTCCCCGGGCCTCCAGGAGGGGGCGCTCAAGGCTGGCTGGCTCAAGAAACAGCGCAGCATCATGAAGAACTGGCAGCTGAGATGGTTTGTGCTGAGATCCGACCAGCTTTACTTCTACAAGGACGAGGAGGAGACCAAACCACAAGTAAGACACTTCATAGTATTTAGTCTCTCATTCTCAACCTGAGGAAAAAGAGCAATGGATAGAGAAAGAGGATGGAGAGAGAGAGAGAGAGGATGGATGGATGGATGGATAGAGAGAGAGAGAGAGTGGATGGATGGATGGATAAAGAAAGAGGATGGGGAGAGAGAGAGAGAGAGGATGGATGGATGGATAGAGAGAGAGAGAGAGGATGGATAGAGAGAGAGAGAGAGGATGGATGGATGGATAGAGAGAGAGAGAGAAAGAGAGAGAGAGAGAGTGAGAGAGAGAGAATGGATGGATAGCGCGAGAGAGAGAGAGGGTGGATGGATGGATAGCGAGAGAGAGAGAGAGAGAGAGGATGGATGGATGGATGGAGAGAGAGAGAAAGAGAGAGAGAGAGAGTGCGAGAGAGAGGATGGATGGATAGAGAGCGAGAGAGCAAGAGAGAGAGAGAGAGAGGATGGATGGATGGATAGATAATAGTATATGACAGACTCCATTTGTAACTTATCACAGTTACATTAGCTAGAATCAATGGCTTTTGCTTCCTTCGAGCTATGTCATATAAATGCATTAGGACAGACGGGGCTGACAGGCTTACATAGCTGAAACATGATGCGATGATGTAATCCAACAACAAAAGAGAGAGAGCGGGGGGTGAGCTCGCGACCCCCACCACTGTCCTACACCGCCCCAAACACGAACAAGGGCTTTCGCCATAATAATCATCTCTCAGTTCTCAGCCCAACACTTGCATTGATTGGCTCACTTCGTTTAACACACACAGCAGACATCCCCCTATTGAAATGACTGAAGGCTTTCACAGACTGCCTTCAATTAGTGCTTGTCAATAGGTATCCAGCCTCTATTGATTTGCCTTCCCCAGTGAATTCAAATTACACACATGGCTGAAAATTCACTATTGCACACACAACCTCCCCCTCAGCCCCTCAGAGTGTGCGCGCGAAAGTGTCGTTCTGGCCTCTCATCTTATAATCAATAGGAAATTAGAGCAATGGAGCAGAGGGGGGTTTGAGGGAGGAAGACCGCCTCACAGACCGAGATGAGAGATGTCATAATTGGTGGAAGGAAAGGTAAATACAGTTGACACTACTTGCGGCAATACACTTTTTAAGAGTGCTAATGCTGGAGGTGTCAAATTCATCATATTATATCAGATGAATTCAACAATCATATGAATTCACTTTTGGTTCTAGACTCATTTTGACAATCTTTCTTAGGGATCTATCGGAAGCCTTTTGGTCCATGTTTATAAATGGCTTAAGAACTGGTATTGGTGTAAATACTGCAGATATACCAAACAAACACTTTTCATATCTCCGAACTGATGATCTGCTCCGGTTATTGACCCCAAAACTGAAAAATGTATTGCATATTAGAATTTCACGGAATGAGGTTTTTCTCAGATTACATTGTGGTCAACAGCTGCGAGTTTGGCTAACAGGGAAAACAGCTGTCACGAGAATAATGTGCAAAGCTATGTTTGATTTTCAGGAGCCAATAAACAGAAGGGTATGAGAAGCGGGATTGGGGATAGGCAGTGATGGTGCAGATTGGTAAACCCAAGTGGGTGTGTCCACATCTGTTGCCACATGTGCACACCATGAGCAAAATGAATTGTTCAATAAAACCCATGGATATAATTACATTTGTCTACATACAGGGGGCACACTTCCATGCAGTATTTCCTGAAACATATCTTTTGTAGCCTCTGCTTCACATGGTGCCTCATTCATTCAACCCCGGCCAACTACTCCTGTTATTCCAAGCACATATCACCCCTGGGACCTCTTCCCCCCACTGGTTCCTGCCCTGCCCTTGTTGCTCCGGCTCCCCTCCATTTGTTTCCATGGCGACTAATGCTGGCGACGGCTCGGGCCCTCAGGTCGGGGTGATTTGGCAGCGCTCCTGTGGCAGGCTCCTCTGGCTGTTTGATGGAGGGTGCCAGAGTGCCGTTTAACAAGGGCCGACTCACAGGCTTCAGAGTTCTCAGGACCAAATGGGTATTGATCTGGATAATGTGTTTGGGTAATCTGTGACTGTCCTTTTTCAATGACAAGAGGTGCTCCCCAAAAACGTTAAAGGCATCTCAGAATGTTATTTTATGATTTTGTTTTTAAGGGATGTATACCACTGCAAGGCTGCCAGGTGAATGAACTCACAGCCAACCCAGACGAACCAGGAAGACATCTTTTCGAAATTGTACCAGGTGAGCTTTCAAATGTCAAGCCTTGCCCCCAGATCAATAAGATACAAATACATGTCATGGCAGAAGAGGCCTGGTACAGAAAGTTTGTGGTCTGATGTCCAAATGTGACTGGTGACATGGACCCTAAGAGACACCTCGGCACCTAGATGTGTCAAAAGTGACTAATGGTCATGGAAAAATAGCGTCATGGAGAATAACAGCATCTGCAGCATAGACAAATGAAAAATTCTGATCTGGGCCCTGCAAATATATCAGTGAAAATGATCCATATTTCAAAGAACATTATGGTATACAATTATCCGACCCGTGTTTGGTAACAGCTACTTTGTTCGAGAAGTAAAAAGGAATGGGTGTGCAGAGGAAGCCAGTATAGTTTCTGATATTGCTAAGGACTGGCAATGAACCTCAGGAACACAAGCTATAGTTAACGCCCAGTTCAATAATAAAATGAATCTCAAAGTTAGTCTCTAGCTAGGTGCACTTTGTATTTGTATGACCTCATTCTGAAAAAGTCATCATAAAAATCATTGTGGTGATGTATTGTGTGATTTGTTCTGTCACACAGCAAGGTGACTGCATTGAATAATTCTGTTTGATGTTGATTTGCGATTCCAATGATCTGACACAGTTACATTAAGATCATTTCCATATAGTCCATAATACAAACGACGTCACATATTTCAAATCCCAAATGCAGGCTACGGCGGTTTATTTTTCTAATATAAATTCTAATACATCTTGACATAAAGCCAAGGACATCTTTAACTGATTTTCCTGTCAATATGGAGTTTGCACATCAATAACTGTCAAACTGAATTCCCACTGGTCCTAATGTACTCAATGCTGATTAGAAATGTAAAGGTTTGTCAGAGCTGTCCAAGAGCATTAAATCTTCAGTAAGAACTTCCCTTAGGTGCTGTTCTGTGTTTGTGCAGCAGAGAGCACTGTTCGCCAAGTTTCTTTGAGTCTGTAAAAAAAAAAAATGGAGGTTCAGATAACTTCATATTATACTCTTAAAAGGTTCAAACAAAAACCCTTCAGAGGTTTTTTGTGGTAGTCCCTTTGTGAAGTCAGTAACACAAGCATATTCTATGGGATTTGTGAAGCCTAAATTCTCAAACTCGTAAGGCTCAAAATAGTAACTTAATATAAACAGATAAACATTATTACATTATTATATTATAATTACCACATTTATTATAGGAAACAGTCATTTTAAATGATCAAGCTACACAAAACTCAAACATAATGTAATGCTGATTAACATAAAAATACTTGGCATAACAAAAAATGTAGGTTCTTTTACAATTCTTTAATCCAAATATCCTGGAGGTCCTGAGAAGGTGTATGCTCTACACTACACGACTGTTTAACTTGTGGAGCGTGAAAGTCATTTTCAACACAAGGGAAAATAAAACAAATAGAATCCAAATGGGCTCTCCATCATCCGGAGCAGCTGTGGGCTGAACATCTCTGGACAGTTAAGGTATGCCATACTTCATGTGCTGCTTTACTGAGTTCTTGCTAAAGGCTAAACACTAGCTAGTTTGTTCTAATATTTAACTCTGCAATCAATACTACACTTAGACTGTCTTTGTCATTGTATCAAATGTATATAAACTTTTGAGGTCTAAACCACTTGATGGATAATATACAACCATCTGGGGCCGGTGATGGTTCGCTGGGTTGTGCAGTTCCCTGAATCACTATTTACACTATTTACTCTGAGGTCTCTCTCTGTGTTTAGAATGGCCGAGGGGCTTGTGAGCCTCTGTGTGTTTTGTTTATGGCCAGTCAACATCGCAAAGAGGTGTGAATCCAATGAGCTTTTAACATGAGCCGTTCAGAGAAGAGGCTATATACCTGAGCCATGTACTCTCCCCCTCAACCAAGCTAGTTCAGCTGAGGACTTCCATCGATTATCATCATCATTATCATTTCTGGTGTTTAGGATGTCTGCGGGCTTTGAACATGATCACTTCTGGGCATGACTTGTCAAACAGATGTCAAATAGACTTTCTTTTAATGAATGCAGCCTATTACATAAACAAATATCACATCACCATTTCAGTGTTAATGCTTAAGGTACAATTCAATATTTCTGGGCCATACACTATCACATTGTTCCATAACTGTAACAGGTGTTAAATGCATGCAGCAGTGATCACTTCCATTGCTTCTAGGTATAGGAACCCACTGTACTTTTTAATCAGGGCTATTAAATCAGCTGAGGGCTTTCTCGTTCTATTTCAGCGGCCCACTGTTTTCTCTAATAGGAGGATTGTCCCCAAAAGAGCCGAGTAGCTGGGCTGTTCATCTGGCTGCTGTCAGTGACTGATGGACTGTGTTCCTGGGGCACTATGTGTGTGTTTAGCCACAGGACATAAATCCACTAACCATGTTTATAGAGAAGACAGCCTGTTGCAATGGAAAGATACAAGATAGATAGTAGCTATAGGAAGCCTATACTGTACAAAGCTCAAACACCACAATATAGACATTACAATAACGCGACATACGGTGGAGCTCACATTTTGAAAGACCCATTGATTGCAAATTAAGTCTTCTCTAAGTGACATATTTTGACATTACATTTACATGACATTTATGCACTAATTAAACTGAAACGTGCCTTCAAGCATGGGGTTTTACGTGTTTAGTGCAAGCAGACTCAGCCATGCCCACAAACAAAGCTCAGTCATGTGCTTGTGTCTTCAAGTAAGCCATAGGGCAAATTTTAAAATATGCTTTGAGCTGTATTTAAAATCTGGCTTAAGGCTGTAAGCTTCAGTTCTATGAAGTAATTAAGCCACATAAAAACAGCACACGGCACTCAAATGTGAAGGCTTATGCTTTTCGATTGTTCAGGCTAATACTTGGGAGTCTCAGTGAAGCATCAACCTGCCCACATTTACATCCTATTTACTGTGCTCCACACAGCAGCTATCAACAAAGCTGACCTCTGAACTTCTAAAGAATTATTTATACATGTACTTTATTTAGATAGTATCTCATTTTTCCAACATACTGTATAACATATAATAAAACTAGACAACAGAAAGCAAGATCCAGCCACAATAGTCTAAATATGGCTTAGTGGGTGGCCTGTTTTTATAAAGATAGTGGTTAGAATATATTCCAGTTTATATCTGTTGCCCCTACAACCAGTTAACTACTCATTTTCCAGAGTCTTGGTGGTGGGATGTCTTTTTAGTTGGTTTTAGTAGTAATTTATGCTGCACTGTTGATAGTCTGTATATTGTGAGGCTTAGCTGCTCATTTGTTGCCACTGGAATCTTCATAATCATTTAGACTGGCTTGGGACCAGCGTTAAAAACTCTTGGACAATCTAAGCTCCAGCATGATAGTATTTTCAATATCAAAGCTACTTCTTACTCAATGGGAAAGACAGACTGATGCCAAAGTAGTGTTGGATCCAGATCAGAGATTTCCCATAAAGTTAATTTTTTGGGGGATCTTAAAAGTTATTGTCCCTTTGTGGGTGTCAAAGTGAGGCTAAATGCGGTTAGAAAGAGTCTGAAGTGTGTTGCTTGTGTCTCAGGGATCGATTAGCATTGTCTGCTCTCTCTAGTGTGTACAAGCTGGTTTGGCAAAGCCTGAAAGCCGGCCCATTTCCATTGAGCGTGCAGACAGTGACAGACTGAGACAGAGAAGGAGAGCCTTGTCCCAGTCCTCCTCAGGGATTTGCTTCTCCCCAGGGGGCTGAGGGAACAGACCTGCCCGCACTGCTCAAAGAAAACGGGGAAGAATGAGCAGGAAGAATGGCAACATTAAATGAGTGAAGACCAAGAAGTGGAACTGGACTGACAGCTGTAGTTGGCACCGAGTATGCCTCATGGGCAGGTGCTATTGGTCGGTGCTACCTGCTGTTCGCCGAGGGACTTAGTGGCCCAGGACGAGGCCACTCAGACATGGGGCCGGTCTGCTGCAAGCCCCACAGGCTGAAGAAACAGCATCTCCAAGGTAACGGGAAGCAGATGCTGGAGAGTTTTTACAAGAGCGGGGCTTCAATGGGCACAGTCTCGAGAGGAGCGTCTGGGTAGCTTTCAGGCGGATGGGGTCCACAATAACGACTAGACTTTGACTTTTTGCATAATTCACTTACTTTATTTTGGTTTTACTACTTACCGAAGCGTCTTTGGGGATCACACTATGGGCCGTTGTTTAAATGTTTGTGTGTCTAGACAAAAGTGTAGCCTACCTATATTATTAGGTTCTGCCTCATTTGCAGTTTTGTTCAGAATACCTCTAACAAGATCTTTGATACCACAAACATAACTGACATGTACATTCAACCAGCCTTGTTTAGTTGCTAGACTTGTTTCTGCTACTGAACAGAAGACAATTTCCTTCTAGAATTTCTAATACAAATTTGAATTAATAATAGTGTTTCTGTTTAAAGCAATTGTTGGTTTAACACTGTTTTCCAGATGTGTACTGAAGATTCTAGAATACAATATAAATAATTCATGCAGACTCTAACAACAGATTCTTACTTTATTTTTATGCTGCCAGTTTCAATCCCTTAGTTTGTTCTGTGCCTGACAGACCCTATACTGAGAAATGACTCAACAGAAATATAGTAAAGTGTGTGAGGGGGTCTCAAGAGAGGTCACACATTAATGCTATGGGTTATGTTTGACACTGGGACATTCACATCATATATATATATATATATATATATATACAGGCAGCATACTATATATATATACTGTATCTAGATAGAGAGATAGATAGATATTGTATGTTACCTGTCATGTCTGCTCTTGGGACATTTATTTACTGTTGCGCCCAGGCTCTAATGACATTCTGACATATGGGTATGAATTACTCTATCCATATTATGAAAAGATGATAATCATATTTTTAATATAATAATAACATTGCCAGATATATTGGTAAATTACCATATCCATGCATAACCTCTATCACACTTTAACAATAATTTCCTGTCCCCTAACAAACTAATACAAACCCATACCAGGTCACGGAGAAATCCCCCGTTACATACATTAGTAATAGAAAATTCAGCACACATGATTCATGTACCCTGATAAATAGGCTTCACGAGCACACTATTCTTGTGTGTTGAGATATTGTTTTGCTTTGACACTGATGAATGAAGTCAATAGTAAATTTGAACTTGCACATGGCGTAATTAAATGAGAATATAAAGTATACACCATACTCTTACACTTCAAGATATCAAGGTGAATGCAAATAATGTAACAAGCTAAACTCAAAGACTTCTAGTGGAAAGAGCTTCATTTTTATTTATTTATGTTTTTCAATAAATTGATCCGAGACAGAAGCCATGCAGCTCTCCGTGCCTGGCCTCTCTTCCTAATCTCTAAAGTGACACCAGTCTGACATTTCCTGAACTCTCTGCTAATGCAATAATGACTGTAGATACTGTATACTGTATCTTCAATAACCACAAACTCCCAGCAGCTCTCACTACAGAGCCACTCAAATGTCACAATTCAGGCCGTAGCAACAGAAATCAAATCCACCATTGAGACTTTTGCTGAGAGGAAAACTCAAGTGGAACAGTGTGTGTAAAGTGTTATCTTAATTGGCTCCAAAAGGAGATCTTTGTACTGGTCATTTACGTCCAATCGGGGCTTTTGCTCTTACCATCCACCCCTAATGGTTCTGTATTGTGCAAGTGAAGGGTAATAAGGGTCCTCTGAGATTCTTTATGTCATAGACTATACATGTTTCAGCTTTAATTGGCTCCTTTTACTGCAAATAAAGTTACTATAGAAATAGACTTCACATCCTGAGTGTGTGGTCTCAGCAATTAAATACTTTCATAGTGGTCTGGTCAATGCCCACTGAATTCAGATTTAACTATCCCTATATGGCTTGCATAAAATGATAGAGGGAAAATGGACTGTTTATGGACAGAAAATGTCTAATTTAATAGATCCTAGTAAGTCCGTAAGTAATATGTGAGTGGTTACTGTCTGGTTTAAGCTGATTTTGAAACCGATGTTATTAAGAAATACAATACATAGCATGTACTACATTGTGCTGTTTATTCCAATGGCCTTTGTCCTGAAAATCATATCATTTAGGGTATGTTTAAGTTGATGACCAGACCCAGAAATGGGAAGTAATCGTCTATATTAAAAAAGTAACTGCATCCTATGTTATATCTGTAACGCTAAAGTGGCATGGCTCCCTTCAGTGATCTCTAAGTAATGGCTTCCAGACTGTGGAGGACATCTAAAGGCAGTCTGACAGTGTTGTTCATCAGGACGGTGTGAGTTTGTGAAGCTGGTGACAATGGCACTTAACTTTATGGCTCCACTGTTTATATTTGGATTCCTCCTCACGGCTTAATGACTATGACCGCACTAACTGTGGCTACACTATAATGTGTGTGACAGGAAAAACTGCTTTTCTATTGAGCTCTTTTATGACCTCCATATATTGACACTAAATACCAATCAAGCTGGGCTAAATGCATTACAATTACTCTGGCTCTCTCTCATGTATTGAGCAAGTGGGCCATCTAGTGGCAAACATCCATACTACATGAGGTCGCTGTTACAAATACACAGATATTAGATTTTGTTGCAAACCTGTGTTATATTCAGAGTAGAATGCTTATTTTATGTATTGAGGCTATACATTTTCAGAAAAATTGGTTCAGATAACTTGATGAAGTCTTGTGGAACTGAAAAATGCTTACATATTTATTATATATATAGTGAAGTGTACCTGTGTGTGTCCAGGTGGAAGTGCAGAGAAGGACCGAGCTCCCATCAGTCATGAGGCCTTCCTGCTCATGGCCAACTCTCAGAGCGACATGGACGACTGGGTCAAGGCCATACGGAGGGTCATCTGGGCGCCGTTTGGAGGAGGTAAGGAAAACTACCTATCGTGTGATGACCAACCAAAAGTACCGCTGGCTCAAGATTATGATCAGATTCCAAATGCTCAAATAGAGTAATCTTTCTTAAATCGAGTGATATTTGTGCATTCCATGTTTATCTTTATACAGAGAAAAGTTGCTTAGTTTGAGTTACCAATTATTTCATGTCTATATCCTGCATAGTTTATATTATCCAATGTGGGCCGCAAAAAATTACAGTACCTGGCTACAGTATCTGGCTACAGTACCTGTTTACAGTACCTGTCTACAGTACCTGGATACAGTACCTGGCTACAGTACTTGTTTACAGTACCTGTCTACAGTACCTGTCTACTGTACCTGTCTACAGTACCTGTTTACAGTACCTGTCTACAGTACCTGTCTACAGTACTTGTTTACAGTACCTGTCTACAGTACCTGTCTACAGTACCTGTTTACAGTACCTGTTTACAGTACTTGTTTACAGTACCTGTTTACAGTACTTGTTTACAGTACTTGTCTACAGTACTTGTTTACAGTACCTGTCTACAGTACCTGTCTGCTCTATAACAGTTTATAAGTAGTAGGGGTGAGCGATATGGTAAAAATATAATATCACAGTTTTATTAAGCCAAGATCACGGCTTCACGGATCTGGGCTATATCGTTTCCGCTGTTCCATAATGAATTGCTCTTTAGACAAGCTAAACTATTTCTGAATACTTAGATCTGTCTCTCACTGGAATGCATATAATGTCATTGGTTTCACTGGATTTCTGTTGACCCATCAAGGGGTATGCTGAGGATTTTCTTGTCTGTCAGTGACTGTCAGTGTGGTTAATTCGCAGGCTGTCCGCTCTGGTCGGGATGTCTAACTAGTGTTCTTGACAAGAGACAGTCCAGAAATATATCCAGAGCATGCCTGGGTGTGAACTGAACCTGGACATTAGCAGCAGCTGAACAGCCAAGGGTCACATAACAACACTGGCAAATGCTCTCCATAGGCTGGGATAAATATAGAGATAAATGTAGATCATACAAATCATATATAGCTATATCTTAAAATGCTTTTATGTTAGAACCTGTTACCTACAGCATCTGGACACTATCAATAGGCTAATACTATACATTCATCAACTCATCAGAGAGACCTGTACTGTAGTAAACTTCAAATTATTACATTTTAACGTTGCTACATGATATTAATTGGTAGAGTCGCCGGTAATGTTACTCAAGTAAGAATACAGTTACTTCAAAATAATGTTACTCAAGTAAAAGTACAGTTACTTTAAAATAATGTTACTCAAGTAAAAGTACAGTTACTTCAAAATAATGTTACTCAAGTAAAAGTACAGTTACTTCAAAATAAATGTTACTCCAGTAAAAGTAAAAAGTACTCATTCACATAATGACTGGAGTAAGAGTAGAAAAGTACTGGTGAAAATACTACTCAAGTCCTGAGTAACTGTTTGAGCGTAATGTCAGATTATTTGTTTAATTTTGTG
>JAVQKC010172446.1:0-14387 GCA_036025475.1 Philypnodon macrostomus
CTCATGTTCACTGTGATATGTTTGGTCTCATGTTCACTGTGATATGTTTGGTCTCATGTTCACTGTGATAGGTTTGGTCTCATGTTCACTGTGATATGTTTGGTCTCATTATTAAATGTAAATTTGTTATTCCCCAATACCATGGTATGTGGAAATAACTTATTTGAATTGAATTGAATTAAAAGGATGGAGTATTAACAAGACAGGGATAATTAGGTCTGTAAATCACAGGGCACCTCACAATATGATAAATACATGATACATGGCTTATGATACGGATAATATCAAAATATGGAGATAATCGATATATTGCACATAATGACCTACACTGTAAAGAAACAAATTGAATTTTTAAACTGTATTTCAAAGAATGGATCATCCCTTTTTATGAAATAGTTAATTTAAATTTAGAACATTGATTACATCAACTGTATTTCACAAATAAGAAATAAGAATGTACGGTACTGTAGATTTTTTAAAAATATACAAAATATTATCCATTTTGATACAGTTTCACAAAAAAAATATAAATTTGATATTTCCTCACACCCCTTGGAATAAGTATGGCCATTAAGCTACCGTTACTTAAAGTTGTTAGTAATACAAAAAGAGTTTCACCTGTAGGGATTATGTGTTCTGTGCATTTGACCCATCATTTAGACTTGTCGGGTTAATCAGGAGCAGTTTCTGATCACTGAGCAATACCAGAGGCAAGGATCCTGGTCCGGACTTGACTGGAGGATTAGCCTATTGTGCATGTTTTGAGGTTAAAGGGTAAAACTGGTGTACTTATAGGAGAACATATAGCATTGGAAGGAACATCTGGGAACACAGGACCTTTTTTACTGTGAGGCTACCACTTTGTCTCTGTGCCTGTAATGTTGATGTCCATATTGTGGTGTCAGGTTAGTCTTTTTGTTCTTGATTATTAGTAAGGGGTGGTGAAGGGAGTTTTCAGATAATGCATTGTAAAGTGATTCTGACCTTACTCCATGGGCCAACCCTCCAGGTGGAGCAGGGGCGTAGGTAGCACCTCTGGGCTGGAGCGGGCCTCTTGGCTGGGTCACAGTCTGAGTCAGAGCCAGTGCTACAGGATAAACTCCTCCAAACAGCACCCAGACCACAGCTGGTTGAGCACTAGACAGACACGGAGGAATGCATTTTTCTCTTAAACTTTCATTACTTTTGATTACTTTATATGAATTGACAATTGTTCTTATTCGTTGGTATGTGTTAGTTATGTACGCCATTTGATTTTATTAACTCAGTGTATGTTTTCATCACGTTTAATTATTGTTAAGACATTTTTAGTACACTGAGTTTCTGCTTGTTAATATACATAAATTCACACTGATAGAGTGGAAATGTATGACTATTTGTTTTGTGTCAATAGGCCCTGTAATCACAGTAATATTACCCATAAAACACATCTGGATTTTGATTTTCTATCATGTAATGTAGTGTTCGAGACCACTTGATTTTGTCGATCATGATTTTACTCAGTCTTGGTCTTAAACATGATTTTACTCAGTCTTGGTCTCGAACATGATTTTACTCGGTCTTGGTCTCTAACACGATTTTACTCAGTCTTGGTCTCGAACATGATTTTACTTGGTCTTGGTCTTGAACACGATTTTACTCAATCTTGGTCTCGAACGCGATTTTACTCGGTCTTGGTCTCGAACACGATTTTACTCGGTCTTGGTCTCAAACACGATTTTACTCGGTCTTGGTCTCGAACATGATTTTACTCGGTCTTGGTCTCGAACATGATTTTACTCAGTCTTGGTCTCGAACACGATTTTACTCCTACAAATTATTATTAGGATTAAAACTCTTATTTTTCAAATGAATAGCTTATCATAAAACATTTGTTTGAATTAAATCATTGTATTTTGTACCATGATTTCTTATTTTGGTTTAATCTGCGTTTTTAAATTTGTCTGGTCATGAACTGGTCTCAATTTGCCTTGGTCTTGACTCAGTCTTGGACTCTTGGTCTTGGTCCACTCTGGTCTCGGAGAGATCTATCGGTCTCGGACTACTGTGGTCTCAGACTGGTCTTGAATAGTCCTCAACACTAATCAAATGGTTTCCTGCCTCCAGCCAAATTTATAAACTTTTTTGTTTGCCGTCTAAAAACAACAAACAACAAAACAGCTACTTGTAAGTAATGTCAGGCTAAAGGCTAAATTATATTTATATATTTTTCTGTTTTTACTTACAGTAATTCATAGATGACCACAATTGTTTGTCATGTATGCTGAGATTTACAATTCCTACTTTGATGCGCTAACCTGTCATATTTGATATTTGCTCCCCTACTGAACACAGCCTGACTTACCGCACTCCAGTTGCCTGTTACCCAGTAGGCCATAGCTTTGCTCTTGGTCAATTTCTGAGAAGTTGGTGTTGTGGACGTAGCAAGGGTAGTTGTTTCTGGTGTAGAAGGGAGAGTTGTTGCAGTGCTTGTGAGAAACGGGTGTGAGAACCCATTAAATCCACTTGTTGTCGCCTCTGATTCGACCATTATTTCACTGAAAACAAAATCAGAATTTGAAAATGTTGCTTGGGTCGTCACATGTGCAGGACTGGTCGTAGCTACATGCAAAGTGATTTGAGTGGGAATTTCGTGAGGAAAATCATCTTCGATAATTGTTGTTGGTTCTTGGGTCAAGTGGATACTTCGCGACTCAAAATCAATCAGTGACTTTGCAGTAGAAGCTAGTAGGGTTGTACCGATTCCTTCTTCATGTTGGCTAGCCCCCGATGTAAAAACAGTCTCTGATAAGTTGTCAACTACAAGAACTGATTGGCTTGTAGTTTGAGTTAATCCAATTTCTGGTGTTGGGACGTTGGATGGCTGTTGAGAAATCTCACTTCCTTGTACAGTGTAACTGTCATAAATAACAGGACCTTGGGTTGTGGGTGTGATTCCTGGAAGCACAGTCAACATATGTTCTTGCTTAACAGCAACACCTTCATAGTTATAAATAGTCTTCGCTTCTTCTGAATCAACGCCATGAATATGTGTGATGGGTTCTTTAGTGGGTGCCGAACTTGTATTGCCGTCACCGTCTTTGTGTGCATTGTGAGTTTGTGAATGCTTCATAGGGGATGATGGCGGCTTTCGAGTGGTGAACACAGGTAAAAAGTAATCCTCTGCAAGAAAATCGTTAAAATCTTCTGATGGTCTTTCTGTGGGATCTTTTGTTGTCGTGCTTTCTTTGTCCGTATCTTGACTTGACGACAATGTAGATGGATGCAAAGTGGAAGGAGCAGCGGGGATGATTGTCACTACAGGCATAATTTCAGGCATAATGGCATTGTTGGTTGGCTTGGGCTCCTGTGGCATGTCCAGTTCATTCCCAGAATACCTTCCGTCGCTTTCAAAGTCGTTGTACAGGTCTTCGTGGAAGTTGATGAAGTTGTAGTCATAGTAGAAGTCGTCTACGTGCACACGTTTGTCTAGATTTTGCAAATGATCTGTATTTTTGTCGATATTGTTGTGATAGTGGAAATCTGTCTCGATGATGTTGTTCAAATCTTTGGGTTGAGCCTTTGTAGTGATGTATTTTGGTGCGGGTTTGGCCTGAGGTATGGAGTTGATTTCATTGAGGATGTCTTTGCCTGCCCAGCCGCTTCCTGACCAGTCGATGGATTCAAAATTGTCCTCCGTCTTGGGACATTCCTGAGTGGAGCAAGGGGTAATGTTGGTGGGTTTTTTAAGAGGGTCGCAGTCTGTACCCGTGTTTCTAGAGCAGGTGATGTTTCGCCGACGGACTCCGCTGCCACAGGTCACCGAACACTGTAGAAAACACAAGGTATTGTGTATTAGTATGTTATTAGTCATTTCTCAAAATGTGAACTGGCACATTTGCCCAAACATTTATCTTTACAGATAAATTGCATTGATATAGTGATATATTTTTTACCATATCACCAGCCCCTACCTTTAATAGTCAATAACATAATGGGAATACACTCACTGGCCACTTTATTAGGTAGACCGGCTGCTGTTAATATGTAATGTATGTTCTTAGCACAATTTGAAACTTTTCTTGAAAATGTAAGAATGTAAGAAAAATGTCATTCATTCATTTCATGCTTTCATATGGAAATTATGCATTTTGTGTGTAAAAATTACCCAAATTGCATACTTTTCCAGGATAAAAGTCTCAATGATGGGTAGAGCCAGGTTTAAAATTATTGGTTTATTCTGTAGACAATGCAAAAAAGATTTACAGAGGGTATTTTGGATATCTTATTTATTTATTTAGTCTTTCAGTTACGTAGATATTACTTAAAAAATTTGTAAAACATAAAAATTCGTCACATTTTTTGGGGTAAAAACCTCTATAAATCCATCTAGTAATTAGATATCAACAAATGCATCTGTAAAAGTTAAACAATTTTGTTAAGTACAAGACTGGAAAATTTTTTCAATGTAGGCGCTACTTTAAGAGAGCTTTTTGGCCAGAGTGTGAACAGCCCTTGAAATGAGAAAATACCCTCTGAAAGTAACAAATACCACCGCTGGATCAGAGAGGCAATCGAGATTAGAAAGCGCACACCAAGGACCATGAACCGGGATGAAGGAGCCTACACCCTGTCCCACACCTGGGAAGCCGTCCTGGAAAAGGCATCAGACAGTAGGGGGCGTAAACGCTCTTGGCGGTTGGATAAAACTACTTAAACAGCCTACAAGACTAGTAAAGCAGGTAAACAAAGCTCTCTGTCTCACAAAAAGAACCTTAAAAACAGAGAATTTACCATATAAGTATATAATGCAGGTTAAATAAATGTTGTGATATAAATACTTTAAGATGAAGATTGGACATTTCCTTTGCTCCAGATGAAAGATGCCCCTGTGAAAACACCAAAATGTTTTACCTGTAGTGTCTTGCCTTAAGCTAATGTTACCCCTTCACCTTCTGAGCTCCACTCCCTGAATATTGACTCTTTTTCCAAACCATTTTCTGTAAACCCTTGAAATGGTTGTATGTTAAAATGTAAAGGGGGTACTCCTAGAACAATGGTCAGTTAATCACAGGGCTGACACAGAGACAGACAACTCTAGTACTGAACACCCCTGCTCTATTATGTTAGATATAACTATTTAATCATATAAAACGTAAAATACAAGTGAGGATATTAACCTTGGACCAGTTCCCGGTGGTCCAGTTGGCGGGGCAGAGGACGTGGGTGTTACAGGGGGACATAGACTCAGGTTTGGGGAGGTGTTGGCAGTCACTGGGCTGTAGGGCCATCTGTTCCTTCTTTGTCAGTGTCTGGACACACAATACAGTCCTACTGCTGAGGCCCAGGCTGCCACAAGTAGATGAGCACTTCTGCCACTCACCCGTCCACCACCTAGGGTCATCAAAAAACATCAATTCATGAATTTATTTATATAGCAATTTTATAACAACTCAAAGTGCATACATCACCAAACACATACATGTCACAAAAAATTAGGAATATCTGACATTCGGGTGAAATTACAGAATGACTATAAATTACTATCATCCGGTTCTACTTAAATAGCCCACTTTTATTAAATGCTGTAATATCACTGGCATGAACATTTACCACAAATTGAATTTGAAAATGTAATACGCCTAACTTTTTGCGACTAGTATATTAAGTCTGATTTGAAGTCACTATTTTTGGGTCAAATTGTTTTCGTCTATGTTTTTCAACTAAAATTAACTTTAAATTCTAGTATCATGTTGAGCCAGTTGAGAGCCTTTAGTCAAAATCAGATATATATATATATAAAACCATAAAGACCCTTTCAAAGTTTGTAAACAGAAAGTTCCAAATTCTAGAATGGAGGCAACTGGAGGAGAAATTAGCATTAGCCACAAAATATTGCAAATTGAGATGATTTTGCCAAATCTCAACCACATGTAGGTAATGTCAGAGCCTGGTTAGGAAACATTTGTGAATGTACCTCACATTGCTTGTTTATTTTAATACACATTAGTAACAGTTAGACTTTTGGCTGGAGGCAAAATTCTTGATTTTTAGGTTTCACTGGACAAGTACAGACATGTTGATGATCACAATAGTTTTTTTCTATTGTATGCTCAGTTATCCCTCGCCACACCTCACAAAAATCCTACTTTTTTCCAAAGTTAACTCACTAGTCATCGCCTCTAGTCATCTCCATTTCAGAATGCAGTAAACACTGCTTAAGGGCCAAAAGCAATACATTGTAGTTTTTTAAGCTGAGGGCCATTCCAAGTACCATGACTGGCCCCAGGGCTGCACTTTGGACATGTCTATGGTGATGTGTGGTTTGACTCACATGGGGGGGCAGGCCTCCTTGTCACAGCTGGTTTGGTTGTTGTCAGGTCGGGTCAGGGGGTCACACAGGTGCTCCTCTACAATCCCTCTGGTCCTCTCCACACAGTACACAACCTGCCTCTGGACACCTGGACACAACAAGCACAGGGTTCAGGCTACAACATGTCAAGAGCAGCTAAATTAAACGCTATTTCAAAATAAACAAATTGGTTTCTACACTGCCTGGCTGCAAAAAAAGTTGCCACCTGGACTTAACTAAGCAAATAGGTAAGAGCCTCCTGTAGTTGGTCAGGTCTATGCCACAGAGAATGGATGCCATAATCAAAACTATTAGATTGTCTGACCTTTTTGTTGGGGCCTGGCAGTGTAGTAGTGTTTATTAGTAGAGTATTGGCCTGCGTTGTTGATAGCATCTCGTTTAGCTACTCCTCCTAGTTCTGTTTGACAAGTAGTATAGCTTTTACATAGCTCACAGCATCCTCACAGAAGACAAGGGCAACCTCTCACTGTCCCCTCCAACGCCCTGAGAGAACCCACGGTAACACGGGGAGGACTTGCAGACCCCACTCAGAGATTGAAGTCAGCCAGCCGAGGATCAAAGATAAAAGTATGTAATCCTTATGGAGACATTCTACCGTCCACTGTTGAAAGTGTATTATCATACTGCATTAATGTCTGGTACGCCAGAAGCTCTGCCGCTGACAAAAAAGCCCTGCAGAAGTCATCACATACGCAGAAAAAAAATAAAGACTGCCCACTGCAATCTCTAGAAGAAGAAACTGCCAACTGCCAATGTCTCAAGAGGGTAGAAAAATCATCATCAAGACAACACTCACATTGAACAAGTCCCCAAGAAAAAGATACTAGAACCCAAAAAGCCGGTCTAATCCCTGGGTCATGAGTACAATGAATACTGACTGACTGACTGACTGACTGACTGACTGACTGACTGACTGACTGACTGACTGACTGACTGACTGACTGACTGACTATTTTACACTGATTTTGTTATTTATGCAATGACTATTATTATTATTATTATTATTTTTTTTTTAATATATATTATTTTATAATGAAGAGTATATTTGTGCTTGCTGAGTACTACACTCGGCCAATGTTTGGACCAGGTTTATCTCCTCTCTTCATCAGCCGCTATCCACCTGAGGGGATTTTCATTCCATCAAAACAGACCAGCACTAACCTGTGAGTGCCCCTGCTTTGAGCCTGTGGACAGCCATAATGCTCTTCTGATATGTCATTTACACTTTCAAAGACAGCCCTTAAACATCATGACAGACTCATAAGATTAAAGACTGATAGAAGTCATTGAAGCGTGGTTAAATATAGGACCATTGCAGAGCTCCCTTCAAAGAGATGTGGCAGTAAATAGAATTGGAGTGCTAATAAAAGGCAGCAGTAATGATAGTAAACGGATGCAACAATACATTGAGGCTGTTTTGAACTATTACATAATCATATGAATGGTTTCATTAAGGGCTGGGAGATATGACAATAAAAATGAAATTGTGATAAAGAGTTATGAAAATCGTTTCATAAGTTTTATGATGAACACTGGATTGGACGTACATTGGATTTGTAGTTAAAAAGGTTTTATGAGACAATAGTCCACTTCAATCATGATATAATCAAAACTGTGATCTTGATCTTAATAAAATTGTGATTATAATTATACCATATTGCCCACTCCTTTCTATTCTGATGCTGAGAACAACTTGGGGCTGAATATAAAAAACTATATATAACATTTTTGCACTTCACCCACCACACCTGACTATTGAATGTGTTTGTGTAGACATGTCCACAGTGCGGCCTAGGGACCAGCACCCTCATCTTCAAAAATTAAAATGTATTTTTTTGGGCTATTTCAACTGCTTTCGAACCAGTTCTGGGGTGACCCTATGTCCTTTTGGTTGTACTGCACAGACATTTGAACTTATGCCCCATATATTAAAATAATTGCCCTCTATTTCACTGGTCATTGTTGAAAACACATGCTCCTATGCAAGGCACAAATCGAGAGTTCGAATACACTAGTGTTTCTTGATATAATCTTTTTGGGAAAAACCCTGGAGCCTAAAGGGTTTTAAAGTCAGTCTCACCAAATCACTCTATTTGAAATGTATATTGACTAATGGTTGTCAACTGGTGGGGCAGAATGCTTAAGTGTGTCATTAGAAAACAGGAGTGTTGGCCCCTGTGTATTTTCATCTTTTCGAATATACCCCGGTGTTACAAAAGTGTGGACATCCGTGTGTTAGTGTGTGATTGTGGAGGTGTTGATTGGTGGTGGTTGAAGAGTGGGCTTTAGTGCAATCAGACTCTATATAAGAGATTGGACTTAGCCTGGCCACCCACAATTAACTCTTTTCCTATTCCTGGTCTATGATGCTAAAAAGCCACACAGTCTGTTGTCAACAAGGAAGTACCATTTGCAAAGTTTGTATATGAAGCGGCCTACAAACCACACACAGCCGCAGCTCGTAACCGCCTCTGACTGAAATATACATGAGAATTGGTTAGTCAGGCTAGTTTGGACTAGTACACTCAAATATATTTTGTTCACTGGTGACTTACCTGATCCACAAGTGACACTGCACTCGCTCCAGGAGCCGTATTTCCAGTAGAAGACTGAAGACTTGTTCTGGAGGAGGTTCTGGTTGATTGTGTACTCGTATCTCACTCCAGGGTTGGTCTCTTGAAACAGAAGCTGCAACACACACAAACAGGAAAGCATTAAAGGTATAGACTGTAAGTTTCCTAAAATGAAAAAAAGTTAGAAATTAAAATGAATGCTCTATATGTCCATTCATTGTGTAATCACCAATCCATTACTGCATAGCCAGGCCAGCCATCTGAAACGGCTCTACACTTTTCCTCTGTAAAAATGTGACTAATTGTAACCAAATAGCTGTGCGGCTGGAATGTATGTAATTACATGGATTAAAAGATGGATCCAAATGTAAAAAAACAATTAAAAAAATCACACTATCCCCCTATATTAACCCTTTTATCTCAATCTTGCCATTGATTGTTTTTCATAAACCAATTAAAACACCTTAAGTACTGTACAGCAGCCTGTAAATCTAATCAAATGTTTCTTGTGTCCTCTTCCTGACCTTCCCTGAAAATCTGTTGGCGGATGGACAAACACTATGTGGTACTTGGGTTTATGATAGTAAAATTACAGTCATATTGTGAATATTCTGAATTCTGTATCTATAGTAGTAAAGAGTAGCGGAGAGTTTTTTTTTTGGCAACATAAGAATCATCAATTATGTCTATTTACATGCCAGTGCGTACGGTGTCTTTTCATGTAAAATTTTCGGAGCTACTGCCACAGCGACAGAAGAGCAAGACGTAATTTATTTCTTGGAGTCCCAGTTCGGCAGTCCTCGCTGCCTGTTCTCCACACATCAGCTGAGCCCAACATTTGTTGTGATTGGTCAGAAATGCGGATGTTGACGTAAAGTTTTTTGTAGGGATTTTTTGGATAGGCTTTGATGATCACCCGAGTCAGTGAGTATGAGCATGTTTACACCCGGGGCGCTCGCTCTCTCTCTCTCTCTCTCTCTCTCTCTCTCTCTCTCTCTCTCTCTCTCTCTCTTGCTGTGTCTCTCTCTCAGTCTCTCTCTCTGACTGTCTCTGTCTCTGTCTCTCTCTCTCTCTCTCTCTCTCTGTCTCTCTCTCTCTGTCTGTGTGTGTGTGTGTGTGCAGTGACTCTCAGTTCACATGAAAAACACAAACTTTTCACAAGTTGAGCTAAGCTAAGCAATGATATCCACTGGAGAGACTAATGTTAACCACTTTGACAACATGGAAAATATTGATTAACTAATAAATATTACTGCTGGTAGTGGGTGGGTCCTATGTGGAGTTCAGCTGAGTTTCTCAGGGAGGATAAATGGTCTTTACTCTTGTTCTTGTAGCCTGAGGAGTATGAACCAGCCTTACGGAAGGGAGAGAGTAGGAGATGGGGCACAAGATATTCACATGTTTTAACTTGTTGAAATCTATGAACGGTTGTCATATCACATAAAAGTGTTAATAACCTTTTCCATATTGGACATGTTTCATTACGTCCTGCAGCGGGTTGTCATTAGATGGTGGGTTCTTTTGTTTCCAATTTACCAAAATAGGCCTCAGTGTCACAAATCTGCTTTCTGATTATTTGAGTTTAGCTGTGACTGGGGAAACACCAAATAAGGCAGGGATTGGGTTCTGGATTTTTTTGTGTATGGTAAACCTCAAACAGCATCTGCATATCTTTGTTCAAAAAGTAGAGGTTTAAAAAAGAATCAATTCCTTGTTCTGACCTGTATCCAGAGTGCCTCCATGGTGGGTCCTGGTGAGGTGATGTTCTCTAGATGTCCCATTCTCTCGTATTTAAACACTGTCCCCGCTGCTTTGTACTCTCCATTCCACTGAATAGTCCAGCCTCCGTTCAGGAAGTACTTGTTGGGATTGTCGCTTCGAAGAGCCAGGAAGTTCCCCGCTTCAGCCACCTCCTCGATACGGATGTCCCACGCTCCCTCTGGGATCAGACCGATGTCCACGTAACCTGAAGTTCCACAAATCATGACTGTAAAACACCATACTGCAGGACTAGCTTTGGACAGACAGCCTTCTCTGTTAAGAGTTCTAAGCTTTGGAACTCGCTAACATCTGATATTAAGTCTATATCTTTACTTAAGAACTGGCTAAAGACAAACCAGAACTGTACTCACTTTTAGCTACTGTAATTGTTCTGTGTAAATATTAAATAGGATAAGCTTAAAAATTAATGAATATTTGTAGATGTTAATGTTTTATCCTTTGATAGAGTTAGTATTGTGTAAGTATGGAATAGCGTAACATGTACATTGTATTTGTAGAAACGCCCAACCAGGGACAGGAGTTGGGAAGCATTAGCTATAAACTCTATATGCAGAACATCAGTTCCAAACTTTGTTTTGAAACTATGTTTGTATGCATGGTCCCTGTCAAATAAATAAATGAAATTTACATTACATTTAATTAAAAAAATTACATTAAAAAAAATTCTTATTTTTTTTCTTTGTGGTCACTGGTATTGTATTGTTTTGTATGTATGTGCTTAAATTGCCCTAGTAGTAAGAGAAAGGTATTTTACGTCTCTAGCTCCCTCCTCCTGGCCTCTGTGACATACCCCTGAAGTCCCGCCGTATTTACTTATTATGGAAGATATAGTTGTGAGATGGAAGAAATAATTATGAAAATTTTGGTATATCATGTTAACTAGCCGTGCTAACGCTAGCTGAGATGCTACATTGATAAGGCTACATTTTCATTTACAGTTTTACCTGTCCATGCGTCGGCTTTGAAACCCTTTACAACTCAAAGATCCTGCCATCTTTTCAAAGCAGGTCCTAGAGAAACTCCTTTACTGTCTCTACTTAGATCTGTTTATGAGTGTAGCTTTAGTGAAGTGGCCGGCTGGCAGCACAGTGCAGAGTGTAGCATATTTGATTGACAGCTAGTCAGCCAATCAAGCTTAGTTTTCTGGACTAAAACGCTATTTACCCACTTGACATCATAGAACAGACTATCATTTTAACTCATTTCAAAAAATCATACATAATAAATATTTAAAATGTGTATGTATGAAACGTGGGTAAAACATGCCAAATAACATAGACTGGATGATATGAACTCATTCATCTTCTGCATATTCCCCATTCCCTGTAACTATGGGCCCAAGGCGGGATGCATCCTCGACAGTGGACAGTTAGTCTCAGGGCTGACGCAGAGACAACCGTTCACTCTCACATTCATTCACCAGTTCTCCTAACACATGCCTATCTTTGGGGAGAACCCACAGTAACACTGGGAAGTCATGCAAACTAAACTCATGGAGATCTTGGCTTGATGGTCGATAAAAAGAATCAATCAAAAAAGACACAATGTTAAAAAAACTGATCAAAGCTCTGCTCCAAACTGCTTAGTCCTGGTTTAAGCACATTATGCTAATGCTAATAAACAAAATGGCACCAAGAAGAAAGAAATATGCATGTCTATTATCACTGTATCGAAACACGTTATTTGTGGTTTGTCAAAGGCAGCAAAAATAGCATGATGCTTAAAGATAAGTTAAAATGTATAAACTAGGGCTATAGTCAACCAAAGAAATAGCTTGTCAACCAAAGTCCTGCCCTGCATAGCGATTAGTCTCCTAAAAGTGGACCATATTAGAAGATGCAGACCGAAGTCAGCAAACATGTGAAGCTCCGGAAAACAGCAGGCTATAGCCCAGTTAGCTTAGCTTGCTTGCTAATACTAAACTAGGCTACTTTCTGAATGGCAATACAACTGAACACAGTACTGTTAAGCACTACTTTCCCTCGTGTTATGTTTGTTCCACTGCGTGAGTGTGTGTGTTGTGTGCATTGAGATCCCCGCCCACTCCTCAGATCCGCATTCGGCCCACCGAGCAGGGCACAGAAGCAGCTGCATTAAATGAAGTGAAACAGGCTAAACACCTAAATACGTGTGGATCTATATTGGTCCTTGGTCTGCTCTGTGGCCAGACAGACACATGCTGCTGCAACACAGAGCTTTGCTGAACTAGGCCTGTGCTGTCGTCCCCGACAGCAAGATGTATACCCAGCCCAATCAAGATGTATATGTCAGGTGTATTTTTGATATTTTCTTGTAAACAGAAACAATAAATAAAATGAATGTGAAAATTCCTCACTTTTTCTACAAGCAATTCTTATCAAAGCTGTTGGAAATGGGTTAGTCTACGAGCTTTAGCCCTAGTTTTGCAATATCGATTTTTGCATAAGTAACCAACAAACATAGATCCCAAAAGGGTAATCATGGATTATACAATCACTTCAGCAGTGACGCAGTGGGTAGACACTTCCAACCAGAGGGTCGCTGTGTTCCTGGGCAAGACACTTCTTAACCCACATTACACTATGAATGAATGTGGTTGTGAGATGGTGGTGGTCAGAGGGTCTGTAGGCGCAAACTGACAGCTACTCTTCCGTCAGTGTGTCCCAGGGCAGCTGTTGCTACACAAGTAGCTTACCACCACCAGTGTGTGAGTGTGGTGTGAATGAATTATGGACTAACGCAAAGCAATACCTAGATAACATAAAAAAGAATATCTAATTACCCAGCCCCTCAGTGTCATCAAAACTCTTCTGGACAGTGGTGCAGGTAGAACCATTCCCATTGCACACTCCACACCGATCCTCCACAGAGCTGGAGTCAATCACAAAATCACAGCCCACACTCTGCAATAACAAAAGACATCAAAATCAGCCATTAGAAGAAACAATGAAATCAAGTCTCATCAGTCAATAAACAAACAAGAAAGTCAAATTGGTAAATGTAACTTTTTGTACCATCTAGAGAAGCTTCATGCAGTTGGTTAGGTCTAAATTCAGCAACATTATGTTATTATAAAGAATGAGGTCAGCTGACTACCTGAATGTTTTTTCTTCCCTGATGGCACAGGCAGATTTCAAGATGGCAATGCCTTGATTCATTGGGCTCAAATTGTGAAAGAGGTTCAGGAGTCATGAGACATCATTTTCACACATGGATTGACCACCACAGAGTCCAGACTTTAACACCATTGATAATCTCTGGGATATGTTGGAGAAGGCTTTGCACAGTGGTCAGACTCTCCCATCATCAAAACAAGATCTTGGTGAAAAATTGTGACATTGCAGAAGCTCATCAAAACAATGCCACAGCGAATGTGTGCAATAATCAAGGATAAAAGAGTGTCTGACCATCTTTTTGGTGGTGACCATTTTTTTGGCCAGGCATTGTATGAAGCAGTACACAGTCTTCTGTGTAAGACAAAAATAAAAACAACCACAATTGTAAACAACTTGAAATTGTGATCTTGAATTTGTGATTATTATATTTTGACCATATCACCCACCCCTAGTACAAGGGAGGAGTACAGGCCTTCTGCTGGTGCCCAAAGTCAGGACTAAACACGGTGAAGCAGCGTTTCAGTTTTATGGAGCTAGGGTCTGGAATAGTCTCCCTGAAGATGTTAGACTGGCCTCTACTCTTAC
>JAVQKC010172452.1:0-14904 GCA_036025475.1 Philypnodon macrostomus
ATTATTATTATTATTATTATTATTATTATTATTATTATTATTATTATAGAAATATTTTATATAATAAAACGATTACAAAAAAATCACATATAAAACATACTTCCATGATCAAGTGAAACCTTTAACAAAACTATATAATCAAAACATTAAAAATCCTACTAAATGAATATCACATCTATCTATACATTTTTGACACTAATTAATTCCCACAGTTACCACACAAACCAAAACTATAATATTGGATTTTAATTTGTGCAAAATGAAGCCCTTTCACAAAAAACACAATACAGTTTAGTTTTCAGAATGGGCTGTATTGTAAGATATCAACTAAAAATCTCTTAACTTATGAAATATAGTTGTTACAAGTCAATTCCCATGATAAACTACGAATATCTTAAACTGAGGAATATTCTTCTGATATTATGCATTCAGTGAGTTTTAGATCATTTTTATGCACAGTCAAGTGCTCCCCCTCAGGTCAGATGGCATTTTGCCTTTCTTTTTACTATGGTGAATTATTTATTTTCATATTTAGCAATCCAAAATGGGCATTAAAGGCAGAATTTTCTGTCCAAAATCTTTTCTAAAATCTCTTTTCCTCAGTGGGCTAATTACAACTTCTATGTTTCTCCACAGGCATTGTACAGGAATGTGGGTTTGGCTGTGTAGGTTTGGACTTTTGATTGACAGATTGGAGAGTTCATAGTTCAAACCATCAAGATTTAGAAAAAAAAAGATACATAGGCCTAAATGTAAAAACAATGCAGCTAGACACCCACAGCCCATAGTCCATAGCCTGTATCTTGGCAACAGCAGTGTCCGGGTCATTGATGGGGATGCCAGACGCTGCAGGGACAAGCCAGTCATCCACGCACACACACACACACACTTGGCACTGACTGTGGACTGGGGTCAGGGCAAATGTGAAATGTGTAAAAAGTGTATGTTAGCTATGCACGCAGAAAGAAAGAGGCTGTTAAAGGCAGTTGTGTCGGGCTGTATCTAAATTGCTGAACCTATTTTTATGCCTGTGCTTTAGCCAGAGTCAATAGGTGCAAATACCAGGGGACTGTGATAACATCCACTAATTAACTCATACAGTTTCACCAGATGAAGCTGATTGGTCAGTAGTCAATTGCTCAAAGTAATAAATTCCTTGATTGTGCTGGAAGAGGGCATCGAGCCAGTCTGTGGCATCTGTTTCAGTTGATCTAGTTCTATTTGATCACTGCAGATCAACAATGCAACAATTACCCCTGCCTTAAGCCCACCCCTAATTATACACTATATAAACCACCTATCAATATGCCCCCTTCTTACTTTTGGGCTTTAACTTTTATATAGACTTTTTGTGTATTTTGTTTAATTAACTTGGGCTAGGCAAGTGGGAGAGGTCTCCCCACCTATATGCATGTGAGTTAGTGCACTGGTTCACAAGAGTTTAGTCACCCATGTCTTGCTGTGACACCTGCTGTGTTCACTAAGGTGAGTATGTAGTAGAACTCCTGAGTGATATTTTTGCTAATCACATTTTAGTTACAATTTTAACACATTTAGGCCTATATTTTACTAATAAGACTTTTTAAGCATATAGACTAAATAACCAAATTTCATAGATGATGTTTTATGATGTCAGATACTTACCCGTGTGCCTTACCCATATACATACCCTCATGTGGCGTTGTTGGTTCCATTATTCATCTTTAATCTGTCAAATTTGGCTACTATATTAAGTGAGCTCCCCACATTTTGTTTTGAGAGCCAGCCCTAACATTTTCATAGTTGGATTTTGTTGATAAATTGCAGTTAATCCATCAAATGAAGGCTTCAAGTGCATAGGGAAGCTTGTGCCTCACAAAAGATCACATCACAGAACATTATAACAATAAATTAAATTAAATGTAGATAAAAAAATACCCGTTTTCTGCCATTCTCAAGCTTTCATTTTTTTTCCCGCCAAGATATGCCCTGAATTCCTCCATATACTGAAGCTATCTCAGTGTCCTATTCACTTGTATTAATGCACATCTGTCAGGTCAGGATAAGGGGCCTGCTCTGGATTTCCTATAACTCTTCAAAGCCACCTTGTTACAGTAACTGTCCTGGTGACCCTTGTGAAATGATATCTCAAAGTGTGTTATTCCCTCTCCAAACCCTCTCAAACCGCATCCTATCAAGCGCTTGCTGGTGCTCTGCCCACTTCAGTGTGTGTGAGCCTCCAGCCTGCCCAGAGCCTCTAAGATTAGGACAATATGGCTCTTATGGGGAAGGAGAAAACAGACTGGGATTATGTGAGATTTTGGTGAATTTTTGAGGCTCTTTATTTAGAAAAAAAAAAAGCATTGACTACAAAATATTATTTCAAAGCTTTTCTTCTTTCCTACTTAGGTTCTCCGTTTGTGTTTCCATTTTAATTATATCTCAATAATCGAATTGTATATATAGATATGCGATAAATCAAAAATAATGCTTTTGTTTTTTGATCAAATCTTTTTTTATTTAGAAAGTTCTGGATGACCACATTATTGTCTGTATATAGCTGAACAAAACTGTATATAATAGTGAAATCAGATCATTTATATGTAATGTAATACGGTACCAATATTGAACCCTGTGGTACACCTCTTGTCCTTCTAGGGTAAAAACCTACAGATCAAGTTCCTCTCGTCTCCCGCCACTCTATTTCATTCAATTGCCTTATTTGTGTCTGTTATGGTTGAAATGTTATTAGATGTGTTAGGATTGTATCCACTAGAATATTTTGTTTAGTTTCATTCTTGACATATTAAAAGGATGTTTTATGTCCCAATTCCATGTCTGTACAGATGTAAACATGTACACTCTTGTAATTTACAGCGGTTACAGCCAATTCTTTCTGTGTCTGTTGGCAGCGATCTCCAAACATGGTATCACAGTGCGCACATGGAAGGACACACATGCAGAGGGTCAGACCGAACCAGCGGACAACCCTTTCCAAATAGACACTTCTTGAAGGGCAGCCAAACCACAAGGAAAGAGTGCGTGATGGCAACTGGATCAGAGCTATGTGTGTGTGTGTGTGTGTGCCAGCAACCAAACCAGGGCAATGCTATTTATACTACCCAGTCTTATCTAGCACCAATGGCCTCCGGTCCCCTCACATAACCACCCCATTAAACCATACACACACACAGGAAGTTCATGTCCCCAGTGTTAAAGGGGTCATAATATCCCTTTTTCAAGCTTTGTTGATGGATAAAAAAAAAATGTTTTCCTGTAGATTAGCAGTTCATGTGTTATAATGTAAAAATTGCTGAACTGATAGAAAATGCCATTTTTAAAAAAAGGTGGGTTAGGCATATATCTCTATAAGGCCTCTCTGCTAGGCACGCCCACTTACAAAATACAGCCAATGAAAACAATACAAAATAGTAGCAAGGTGGGTTTTTTTCACATATCTACAGAAAACGTAAAAATCTATGTTTTTAGCTTCTGAGAATGTGAGTGCCTCAACATACTGATCAGGAAACAACACAAAATGGTGAAAACTAACACTAACTGTACAGTATAAAGCCCCCCTTGAACTCAGATGATCATGTGACACTCACTTCTCCAGCCCAATGTTATTGTTATAATTTTCCGCATGACTAACTTCTGGGCGATATCCAAACATCAAAATGTGAAAAGATGTGAGCTTCTGGCGAGGGACACTCAAGGCACATTGTAACAGTTAAGTGTTTGCTAATTGAGCAGGATGCACAGTTTGAGAACGGCACTGCACACATATCACGGCCGATGTGTGACACAGATGATTGTGCGAGCTGTGCCTCCTCTGTCACCTTCTTTCACACCTCTGCGAGTCAGAAGAGCAGGTGGAGATACAACGGCGACGGCAATGAGCTATTTAAGGAGCTGTAAAATTAAAGGTTAAGAATGAAAGGCTGAAGCACGTCTCATAGTAAAAACAGTTTCAGTGGCTCTGCTTTAAATTAAAGTGTTTTCTACTAATGGGATGAAATATCTTACGTTATTATATCTGTTGTGAATGCCAGTGTTATCAGAGTTGCATTGTAGAAGTACTGTATTCAACACAGGTTGCAGAAATAATGATGAGTTCTGAAATAGCTCCCTCCCTTTGTGTTGCAGTTTGCTCAAAGTCCTAATTTCGCACCTGTTTACAGACCAAAAACTCTCCATACAATCATTAGATAGAGATCTGGACCAATTGCTAAAGAAGAAATGGTTTTTCATGTGACAATTTGTATATGAATGGATATGTCTGTAGATAACCATACAAATACAATGTGAATATAAAAGAGGTAACTGGCTGCCATCCACGTCTTTAAAATGTACAGTGCACAAATTACATTATTGCTGTGTTGAATGACGTGACCTGCTTCTATGTGTTGATTTTCATTCTTGTAAACTAATGTCTATAATTAAAGTTAAAAAAGCACATCAAATATTAAGTCAATATTCCCAAAGTTCAGTTAAATGCTTTGTACCCACTGAGAACCTACAAAAACCTACCTGCATCCAGAGTATTTTTTTCTGTCCCTGAACCTTTGTGGCTATAGTATATACAGTATGGGATAATGCTATGTTGTATGGTATAGAAACCAATATCCAAAATGTAACCATTTTGCCATTTAGCCTATTCTATTCTTGTGTGTGTATCTTTGCATTGCTCTCTCTGTATCTCCCTCCTCCAGTATATTGTATACATCCCTATATTCAGCTGTTCTATTGAGTGGACATCACGGCATGTCAGTTGTTAGCGATGGTGCTAATTGGTGATGACAGTTCGTCTGGGAGGCCCGGGCGCAGTGTGATCGTCCAGGCATGTCAGCTCCACTCACCGCCCTCTCCCTCTCTTCTGCGCTCACACATTTAGCTGCGGGTAGGAGGAGGACCAGCCCTGAGCGCCTTTGATGGATGGGCAAGTGCTTTGGCATTGCTCTATGAATATTCTGTAAAATTGCATTCCTGAATCTTAGTGTAAATCAATGGTAGGTTATGTACTTTTTCTATAATGATCATTTTTGTTATCGTAGAAGATCATTTTCATCCAATTTCATTCACGCATGTTTGAGTAATCTAATATGCTGAGGGGATGACCTTCTCAAGAGCTGAAAAGGGTGTGGTTTCATTGTCAAATCCCACTTTGATACTACTTTCCATAGTTTGCAGTAGCTGGTAGTGAAGTGGGTGTGGCTTGAAGGAGGAAAGATGGCCTTAAAAGGACATATCCCTAATTGAGTTTTTTCAGCTGAAAGAACACAAAAGATCGCCAGAAGATTTCATTTTCAATATTACGTATTTTAAAAATGATAATATATATAATTCGAATCTATTTTATTATCCTTTTCTGTGCAACACAATAGGAGCACTCAGCAGACAAGTTAGATCCAGGGATGAGCCGGTCTCACCTTGCAGATCCTCTTGCCCCACTTGGGTGGTGGTGTGGCGACTGTGATGGGACACAGAGAGGGGAATAGTTAGATAAATGGCCTCTCCCCCGCCACACTCCTCCCAGAGCACACTCCTCCTGCTACCCATTTTGAGAAGGTCAGAGAGTCACAGGTAGGGAGGGGTGCACTGCTCACTCTCCCCCGGTGTTGTCCTGAATAAGGTGTCCTGCTTAGAACACTGCACCAACAGCCAGACAATATAGCCCCATACATGTAATATGTAAGGTAGGCGCTCGCCCTTCAACCAGAGGGTCGGTGGTTCGAGCCCCCGTCCGAGCGCACACTGTCGTTGTGTCCCTGGGCAAGACACTTAACCCACATTGCCTATGAATGATTGTGGTTGTGTGATTGGTGTTCGGTGGTGGTCGGAGGGCCGTAGGCGCAAACTGGCAGCCACGCTTCCGTCAGTGTGCCCCAGGGCAGCTGTGGCTACATAGTAACTTACCACCATCAGGTGTGACTGTGGAGTGAATGAACAGAGTACAAAAAATATATATGTAAAGCGCTTTGGGTGTCTTGAAAAGCGCTATATAAATGGAAGGTATTAATTATTATTATGTCATGTTTATACAGGATATTTTCACACTATGTTGTTCCTGATAATGTCCCTTAATTTAGTTCAGAAGACCACTTAGGTGTTGTTAATAGATAAATGGTTTATGTAGTTTATGTTGTGTGTGCCGGGTTAAATGAGGGCCATAAAATTTCCTCTTGAATCAACCAAAATGGATTTTCATTTTATTATTTTGGAAAAACACTCACAGATAATACACAAAGACTATAGATTAAAACATGTGTGTAAAACCAGGTCAGTTATTCCCGCAAAGCTGTTTTTTCTTTGCATTGAGGAGGTGAAGGAAGATTCAATCACCCTGCACCAGCTTATTTTGTCATCACATTGACTCTGGGGCTGTTTAATGAAGGTAAAAAAGTTGCATAGTTGCCCTTTAAGTGTTAGATCAGCTGTACTGTAGAATATCTATACATTTTTGGTGGGTTCATGTTTGGGTGTCAGCAGGAGCTCCAGGTCAACAACACAAAAGGTCAGAGAGACAGCAGAGGCCTTTAAACTCAACAGTGCTACAAACTCCCTAACATCACACAGCTTTGATCCTGGCTCACTCCAGTCACCTATACGGTCAGTCAGAGCAGCAACTATAACGCCTCAAACTACACTGTCAAAGACCAAGTACTGTTATTCTTTGTAAATTATTTTTGTTCTTTATCAACCAAAATAGCAACGTTGATGATTATTTATTTATTAATCCATGTAAGCTATCAAGAACTTATTTACAATAATGGCCTGGCAAACAGTAAGCTCAATTGTAAGCTAAATAGGAGAAAAAACTAAATGCCTACAGTACCTAAATGCAATTGTAACCTGCGAAACATAATCCAAACAAACAACAAAATCCTGGGCTGATCAAACCATATAAAAAGCTTCTTACAAATGCATGTTTTTACAGAAAATGTCACAGTGAAGTTAACACAATGCCTTGGATATTGTTATTTACCAGGCCACTTGAAAACAATATGAAAATGATTTTGTGATGCCCATCCAATTGACTGCTCTATTATGTTTTTAGATGCATATTCTTAAGTCGTAGATGCAAACTCTGTCACAAAAAAGGCACAAATAATGTAGAAAAAAACAAGGGGATATAATTTTTTAACAAAATTTAAGTGAGGTGCCTATTTTGTGCCAGAGGCGAGAGGAAATGTGTGGGAATCAGAGCTCACATCTCCACATCACTGAGGCAACAGGGGCTTAGTGCATTGTACCTACATCTCTTGATTTGGCAATGACTCTGCAGCATTAACAACCTTGAATTACCATCCAGCCTGTTAGGATAAAAGCAACACCAAGGTGACTCACGGCAACTATTGTCAGATGGGCCTCGCTTTTCCTTCAGCAAAGCGTGAAAGTGAAACGACCCACCAAATTCTCCAAGTCCCTCAGCACTAAATGGAAAATATTACAATATACATGCATTCAAAATGAACACAAAAGTAACACAGAAAGCTATTTTTACTCAACACAGCAGGAAAATCATTGGCATTTCATCCTTATTTGACATTTTGATATGTCGTTAGATTTTTGACTTTATTAATTGTTGCATGTTTGAAGAAAGAGCTTGTGAAATCCAGTCTAAAAGGTTGTGGTGCAGTGGCTGTGTTTGTAGGTCAGCCTTCTCTTTGCTTCTCGACACATTCCAACTTAGCTTCCATGGGGTTTGTTTATATCCTCATTTGTTTGCTTGTTTGTTTGTGCATTTGCTGTGCTCTGCAGCTGAGCTAACAAGGCGCCATTTTGCCCGGGCCACTGCTACGGTCCAATTAAAGCGTGTGATCAGCCAGAACGCTTTAATGATGGTTATGTTGCTGGAGTTGACCGGTTTCTACAGGGAGCTGATACAGGGGAGAGAGCTCAGTGGAGAGATGGCCTGCTGTGAGCTGGTGTCTGCAGTAAACCACTGTTGTGGCTCAGTGGCTCCACTGCAGACACCAGGGTAAAATTAGACCTGGCTTTTTGTTTTGTCAGAATGAAGAGAAGGGCCAGGCTGCCGCAGAACCAGCCTCTAAACTACTGAGGGTACGGAGACTGCAAACTCAGGCACAAAGTTTTAACTGTCTCAAAAAGGTTTGTTTCTTTGATTGGACGGGAATTCGGAATTTGTATTTAGCTGTGACCACGTGTGTCATTTCTGATTTTTAGTTTTTATCACATTGCACAGTTTAACACATCAGGAGTCCATATCACAAAGCAGGTTTAAATAAACCTAACATAGTTACCGGGGTAACAGTGTCTCTGAAATTGACCTGCTCCGGAGCAGGTTCTGTTCCTCTAACTCTGAGTTTAGCCCAGAGTCTCTCCATACTGCAGCACGAAGGAGCACTCTGATTGGACAATTCACTTCCTTATTCACAGTATTGGGGGAAACGGATTTATATAGATAACAGATAACAGTCACATGACTTCCTGTTCCTCTAAAATGGCAGCCTTCTCTGGTTTACCGTTGCCATGGCGAATCCTCCTTTCTTGGCTCCATTGATACTGACTTGTATCCTCTGCAAAACTCAAGGTGAATAAACTATTATCTAACTCTATTCCAAACCTGTTTGTGAAACAGAAAACTCAGGGTTGTCTATCTCAGGGGAGATCAACTCAGAGCTCACTCTCAAACTCAGGGTTTGTTGAACCTTCTTTGTGAAATGGACCCCATGTGTCAAACAGAACAACAATCAAGCCAAGGAACTTGATTCCATTTGTGAAACACAGACAAAATGAAACCTTATTTTCTATAAATGTCTTGGACCAGATGAATTGAAAAACTCTCACACTGACAATAAAACGAAAACAGAGTAAAAATGATGCCTTGTGCAAGAGCCAAATATAATAGAGGCCAAGTAAGATTTAATAAAAGCTGCTAAAATACAATTACTTCATCTATTGTACTACAATTGAACTTGATCACTCTAAAGTGACACACTTCCTCTCCTACTGTTTTTACTTAAATGCTTGAAAACAGAGAACTTTTATAAAGTGTGCTATCAATACCATGCGATGTACATCTATTGAGCTGTATGTGCGTTACAAAAACAATAAGCCTGGCTGTATACAATAGATGTGGCTTTACCCTTGAGATCTTTGAATAACTATCATCACGGAGCACTGAGCAAACATTAGCATCAAGATTAGCCTCCAATGTCATCTGTCATTATCTCAGGTGTAAGCTAGCTGCTGTTTTGTTGAAACCAGTGTAAAACAAATGACGTTTGTGGATCACGTGCTCCAACACCTGTTCTGGTTAAGGTTTCGAATCATTGGACATCTCTTCGCTCGATGCTCACTGTCACTCTCCATCATACACGCACTGATAACTACGAACACACATTTAGAGCCTTTGTTTACTAATGTTTATTGAATGTCCTCACGTACACATCCTTAGTCTATACCTCACTGTGTATCTCTGCAGTGTGGGTATCTACATTCAGTCTGTCTGTGTATGTTTGTGTACGTCTGTGTGTGTGTGTGTGTGTGTGTGTGTGTGTGAATGCATGCTTGTGTGTATAAGCGTCCAACCCTTGGCTCTCAGCAGAAGCCAGCGTCTGCTGTGGAGCCCTGTAATGGTCGCCCAGCTGGAGTCAGGCACACACAAGGGCAGCCAAGGTCACAGCCACTGCCTCCTAGGACCCCATCATTTGGCAGAGCTCTGCGGTTTGCCTGCTACACACACTCTCTCTCACTCTTTTGTATGTTACTGTATTTTTTTCCGACTTATCATTATACATTTAATATCTCATGGATTTGAAAGGAACGCAAGCTGTAACTTTTGCTTTTTGCTTTCTGGTTGAAAAGACTCCTCCTAGACGCCTAAATGTTAAAGATAATGGGTTTAAAGGCTATAGTTTTCAGAAGTAAATGTAATGACAAAAGTAAAGACAAAAAGTAGGCCAATATTGCATTAGTCAGAATTTTGCTCTTGTTATTGTTTGTTTGTCATTTCTAAAGCTGTTAGCTACTTTTAGTCCTTACTTAGTTTTTTTTATCAGCTTAATGGCCCACTCCCCCAATTTACGTAGTGATTTTTTAAGATTAAAATGTTCAGTCCAAATACTGCATGTTGGTACAGTCAGTGGTAGTATCTAAATCTTTCAAAATATATTTAGTTAAAAAGCTGCTATACAACAATAATAATATAATAATAATACCAATACCTATTTTATGCTGAGAAATTTCTAGGTCAACATTAGCGTCAAACTAGCCCCCACTGCTTTTCTGTGCCATCACTCAAAAACACAACACAATCCGCTAATTGTTTGCTACCAAATATAAAACTAATGTTAGTACTTAATTACGGTCAAATCAAAAAGCGACCACTAATCACAGGACCACAGCGTGCCTTTGAAGGTCTTTCACTTTGTAATTGCTATAAAGAATAATGACTAAAAACCCAACATTCAATAGCCAATAAGGACGTGAAAAAAGTGTCAAACAAAGAAAGAAACGGAAAGTTCTGAGGATTATTTCATCTCGGGCATCAAACTTTCGGTGTTAGCCATATTCTCGTCTGGTGCCGCTGGTTTGATGTGGAGGATTCGGCTGTTCTCTCCAGAGCTGTGGGGAGAAATGAGAGCATGGCGCACTTGTGTGGTCCACTGGTTTTGATCTCACATGCAGGCTGCAGGACTTGAAGCGCTGATCATCAAACAGAATGCTACAGATGGTCCAAGGTTCTTCCTCCAGAATCAAACGCGGCACTGCTTAGAATAGACCACACTGACGCTACTGCTGCTCCAATTGTGTGTGATGCAAAATTGAAACCGTTTTGGTTTGCGGAGCCCTGTGTGTGTTTTGTGTTGTTGTGAATCAAAAGGAAACAGGCCAGTTTTATCTCACACTATGAAGATCTGGGGGATCTACATGAAAAGAGTTCTTCCTTCAATTTATTGTTATTTAAGACATTATAATGACTGCACTGTGGCATTTGTTTACAATGGGTTTGCCTGCTATTGTTTTGGTATAGGGACAGAAATAAAAAGACGGACCCCAGAATTATTAGGAGGCATTACATCCACATGCCCCATGAGACCAAAAGCCAATAAGAACATATCGAGAAGGAACAAACAGTAAGTTTATTGGCAGGGTAATGCAGGAAAATTGTCAGAGAGGTTCAGAGAAACTAATATTCAGTAAAGGAACAATGATTAGCTTTTGTGGCTTCTTTACCTATAAATGGCATTTACCCTCAAACTCGAAGATCATGGTTTGAGTCAAGATTTTGGCACTATCCTTTAACTAGTCTTATAAATTCCCAATAGCTTAACAGAGCAAACGGAAAATAATAAGCTTTTCATAAAATTAAATTGTATTCTGCACTGCCTCCCAAAACATCAATAGGCCTGATTTGATCAAGGCGATCCTTGTGTATAATGAACTTCAGCGGGATCATTTTGAACCAACATGTAAACAGGCCTTTGTGTTTTGTAGTGCATGTATGCGAATGTTCACCCATCCAGAAACGCTTGTTCAAATACACGCATGCATTTGTGGATAAAAAGCTGCTTCAGTGTGCACCTTTTAGATGTTCTTTTGCCTTGAAGGAGCACGAGCGGACCACACATCTGTTCCCAGTGCACCACATGAACATCTGTGTTTGACACCAGCTACTGTCTGTCTATGTGAATGTTTTTTTCTGTTGTATTAGTGACATCTGGGCTTGTGTAGGAGTTTCATGTGAAAGGCAGGGGTAGTCCATGTGCTGCTGCAGGTGCATTCACATCTGTGGGAGTGGGATCCTGTCAGAGGTGGTACACTGGGGACTATTTACTTCTGTGTGGGTGATCCGAGTGGAGATATATTTGATAGTAGTTAGTCCAATTGGAAAAATAAGGTTTCGGACAGTTGTGTAAACAGAAAATGCAGCATTTTGAAAAGAACTGTTTGTAAGATCAACGTCCCGTAATTTGTTTTAGTGATAATCGTAAAATTCAGATCAAAGTTTACCCTCACATGTGAATCAACTCTAGCCTTCTGTCATGTAGTTTTTTAATCTTTAATTTCTTTGAACAGTTTTTGGCTAAGACCTTGGCACTTCTCTATATAAATAAAACACAAACTAAAAATCTGGTCAAATAAAAAACAACCTAAAATGCATAATGTTTTAAACAGCCAGTCAGGGAAGAAAAGAATTGCATAAAGCCCGTCTACGTCTATGTCTATATCAAACAATTATGAATGCTTTGGGAATTTGTATTTTTAGACTCATTCCAGCAATAAACTGAATAAGTCTAGCGGACCAACCTGGCTACAGAACTAGAAACAAAAGGTTATCCTAACTACCTCCTGTACGGTATCTGTTTGACAAGATGAACTCTGGGTAACCAAAATGGAACAAAGACACAAAATGGCCGCTTAATTTGTTCAAATATACCATATACCATTGTGTTATGAATTAATGTGTTTCAATCAATGCTACGGTATTTAACTGTAATTATGCCCCCCGTGGAACCGTAAACAAAGTTCCTCAGTGACAGGAAATGCAATTACCATACTTATTTTTTGTACAGTTTTTAATGATGCTGTTTGATTGACAGCACAGTTTCAAAATGATTTGATATCAAAATGTATTAGTATAAAAATTCCCCACTTAACCTTTACAACATAATGCTATACATGTTTTGATAATGCTGCAAAAATGTCTATAGCTGCTCTTGAGGTGCTCAGTCAACAGGCCCATAATAGAGGCTTGAGGTTAAGGTTAATATGTGTTTTTCTGGTATTATACAGAACCTTTGACACCCGAAAACAATGAGAAAAATAAAACAATGGGAGGTAAATGGAAGCCTGAGCACTTCAAATAACAATAACATTAGGCTTTCTTGCATCATTAAACATGTTCGGCTTCTCGCTAAAGTGAGCATTAACTGAAAGGTTGCGCTTTGCATGACATACATTTGTGAAAATCAAGGGCTTCGCAGGAAAAGTAAATGCTACACAAAGACACATTTCTTTTGCCCATGTGTTTAAATGTCCTTAGAGCTACTGGAGTCTCTACCAGCCACAGGTGTACAAACTTTACTAAAGACATGCTCTAGCCTTGGGTATTTTTCTTTACGGCATTAGAAGCAATGGGTTTGGATGGATTGAAGGTTTTGTGTAGAAAATGATCTATTTTATATCAGTAGTCTGTCTTGTATGTATCTTGTGTGCAAGTTTCGATCGATCTTTCTTTAATTTCTCGGGTAATTATTCTATTATGTCTATTTTTAATGGTCCACTTGTGCAGCTTGTTTGGTGGTTGTTTTGGTTTCGTGTGTACTGTTTAAACTCATGTGTTTCTGTGCTTTTGGAGATAGTCTCAAAAAATGATTTCTGACTTTGTTGTGCGTCGTTGAGTCTTCGTCCTCACTGATATTATTAATTAAATGATTACTATTCAGTAAAAGTGTAGACAAGCTATAATGTTATCCGAGGTTCAGGAGCAGGACCACATATTATGCACATTCATACTTGTGTTAATAAATTATCTTTTCATACCATACTGAGGGTGTGGTCCTTGCTAGTATCTTGACCACGTGAATTGACCAACAAAATCAGGCACAGTAGTTTGGGTCCTTTGTGTATGTAGACTTGGACTTGAGTGAAAACGCTGCTGTGAGGGTTAAACTAAGCATTGAGCATAGTCCAAGTATACCCTGCTTGAAAACACATATTTTTTTATATCACATTATTTCCAATCAACAGCCAATAGCATGCCAAAACTTGCCACTACACTAAAACAGGATTTCATGCTGGCCAGGATAAATCGCTTCTATGTGTGATTTTGTATTTTTAAAAAGGCCCCACCACACATAGCAGTCTTGTTACCAGCAACACTGACATCATTCCTTGTTTCCTCCAGCATCTCCAGATCTAATTCAGAGCATGTGATCCCATGGTAGACTGAAGCTGCCATCTGGGTGTTTTTCTGTCACTGTCAGCATTCTCTTTCTTTCTCCTGCCCCTGGCTTTGAGATGTTCCTGTGTTCTTCTTCTTCTTTGGGCTTTTTCTGCACATGCACAGAGAGAGCACATTGTGACGCCTGCGAGCATTAGCGCAGCTCTGATCAAACAACAGTTGGCACATAGGTGAAAGGGATTATGGGAATGTGTGCGTGTTGGTCCCCCTTTCAGCAGATCTCTTTGCTATCATCTGCTTATCTGTATGCACGGTGGTGAGTATTTGTGACTGAGTGGGTCTTTTGGGCTACATGGCTTGTGGGTATGTGTTCTTTTATGTACCATCTTGGGTTTCTGTATGCCGGCTTATACTGGGCCATCATAGTTTAGATTATCTATGTCTTTTTCATCTTTTTCAAGATCATCTAAACTAGGCTTACTTACCTGATAACAAATAAATATTGCAATGTTCTACAGTACTTACAGTAATAAGAATTTTTAGGGCTTTTTTAAGATAAATAAATAAATAATACCATATTTAGAAGAAAGAGGTTTTTTGGGGGGCCCGAGTGCAGACTGTTGTTGTGTCCCTGGGCACACTTCTGTCAGTCTGCCCCAGGGCAGCTGTGGCTACACAATTATCTTACCACTACCAGTGTATGGAGTGAATGAATAATGTAATTTTCAAGTGTCTTTGAGTGTCCTAAAAATGAGCATATAAGTACTGTGGATTATTATTATTATTATTATTTGCTATTGTATTAGAAAGATTTTTTTGAATGCTCAAAGAGCAAAGGAAAAAAAAAAGATTTTAGTGTGGAAGTGGATGCACTAGATTACAAGGCGCATTGTCAATGAATGGTCTATTTTTGAACTTTTTTCATAAATAAGTCAGTCAAACTTTATTAACTGCGTTCACAATGACTCTCAACATTATTCAAACGTTAATGGGCGTATTCAAAATCAGTCAGCAAGCACAACCAGAATTAATCCATATATAAGGCGCTCCGG
>JAVQKC010172475.1:0-10262 GCA_036025475.1 Philypnodon macrostomus
GTCCTTTCGGTCATGACCCAAAGCTCATGACCATAGGTGAGAGTCGGAACGTAGATTGACCGGTAAATCTTCACCATGACAGACCTGTACAACGACCTCATCACTGCCGAGGCTGCACCGATCCGCCTGTCAATCTCACGCTCCATCCTTCCCTCACTCGTGAACAAGACCCCAAGATACTTGAACCACTCTTTTCCGCTCGAGAACCTGTTATAAACCACTAACACTATTATGCATTAGTCTGATGGTTCAGACCTTTGTGACTTCAATGGAGCATGACCTAGTTAGATCATTTATGAAACTCATAGGACTTAATCCATAGTTTGATGCTAACATTGTTAATCAGAATCAATTACATTTACCTAAAACCACAAATCCTCCTTGTTCAGAGAAGTAGGTTCCTTTCTCAGATGAGCCCTCGTAGCACGGCGTGACCCCAAACATCTCTGGGGCCGAGAACCATTGTCCATTCAACTGGAGGTTCTTCAGACAACCCTGCACGCTGTACACCGAGTTCCTCTGACCAAACAAACCCAATATACAAGATAAAACAAACTGTAGCTGCCACATAATGATCTGAGTTTTATGAGAACCCAAGCTCAATACCGGAACATTCTTCTGAGCTTTCCCGGGTGGCACCCCTCCGATGTACAGTGGCCCGGTGACATGCCACGACACGTTTGTGGCCGCTCTGTTCTCCAGTACTGTGAGCCCGTCTATGATCAGGCGGCCGAGATTCCTGTCACCGGTAAGTACCACCTTCGGAGAAATCACACATGACATACTTTACAAGCTGCTCACAACATGCGTGTGCTGATAGGCCCCACTCCGATCAGGCAAAACATTAAGACACAGATTCTCTCATAGAACCGATTTGCGTGAAAAAGTACAAATAGATTTAAATGATGTAGTAAGGGGTGTCTCAGGCATGTGGGGGCAAAACACTATTGTTGGTGTGGTTCACGTCAACTGATGAACTGAAATTGCTGAAAAGTTAATGCTGGTTCTGATTGGTTCAGTTTGTCATCTGGATGCCACCCTCTAACCCTGCTGCATCTGTACACACTCGACCTCTGTCAGCATAGGGACTACATCCATCAGTCCTGGACACATCTATAGCCTGTCAGTCCTGGGAGTGGTACCCCCTATCACTTGGTACTCCCTAAGGTTTCTCTTTTTCCCATAGTGAAACAGTTGAAGATGTTTATTTTCCTTTATCACGATGGAGGGTCTAAAGAGAGGTTTGTTTGTGTGTCTACTGATTGTCTATTGATTTTGTTTTTGCTTGCTTGAATCTCTTTCTGTGATGCCCTTTGAGGCAGTTTGGTTGTGATATAGGGATATACAAATCAAATTGAACTGAAAATTGAATGCACACGTACGTTGTGCCAGGCCCCGTCGTTATACTTCTCCTCACTGCGGACCCTCATACGCAGCTCTCCAGAGCCGAAGGTGAAGACCAGCCTCCCGTGGGCCATGAACAGGGCCATGAAAGCGTGCTCCTCTGGGTCACACACATACGCCAGCAGCCCAAAGGAGGAGAGGGTCCTCAGGGAGAGCGACAGGTGCCATCTGTGGATAGGTACAGCATAGACCTTTATCAGGGCCTCACAAAGTGTTACGGTTGGTGTTCAACTTTTAACTAAAACCAGCTGTGCATTGATTGCAATGCACTTTGAGGCCTTTGTATGTTGCTTAGTTGTTAAATTCTGTGTTTCAGCTTCTACACAGTGATGTTAACTTTCATTTTGAGATTCTTTGACATAGAGGGGCTGGTAATCTGTATTCAACCTCAGTCTACCCACTTTTGGGTCAGTTGCTGAACACAGAATGCATAAATATAAATATACCCAGCTTTCACCTCTAAACAAGTGCAAAACTGCAAATGCAAAATTGTTAATAGCAGATTTGTCCCTATATACTTCAAAAATTGCAAACCATTGCCCTGTGATTCAAGTGTGAGCCGTACCGGTGGTCCAGGGCGTGCAAGGGCAGGGGGTAGTGATGTCTGCTGTGGCCAACCCCCCCGTAGTGGAAGGCATGGGGTGGGGCTTTAGGGCTGGGGGGCAGCGAGCAGGACCCCCCCTCAGTGTTCGGGTCATCACTGTGAAACTCCAACAGCTCCTCCGGGACACTGGCTCTCCTCTGGTAGAATGACATGACAAAGGGGATGCATAAAAATGTTAAGAAATTAAAAAAATCTATGAAACTTTATCTGACATTGTGCTCGGTCATGGCTGTTATTTGACTTTAGGCCCTCAGATCAGATCAGACTTTGGGGGATACCACTTTGAGAGAAAATCACTCTATAAAACCGAAGCATTATTATTAAAGTCTGCAGGGAACCTACTTTCTGCGATTGACCTGATCTGGATCTGGATTCTGCCCGGGACAGTAGTGCTGATGAGGGCTGCTCGATGGGACACTCCTGCAGAGAGACTTTCACCTTCTCTGGGTACCTCTGGAAGTCCTCAGGCTCAATGTCCCGGTCCTGCCTGTAATTGCCCCATCACACAAAGAATTGGCAAAGCAACTGGAAACACATTTTCAGAATGACAGCAGCACTGCTAGACAAGGGCCAGGGTAATCAATGCCTTGGCAAAGCTGTGGGCTAATGCTAAGTAGCTAACACAGCCCTGCCATCAGTTACCTGCTGATGTAGGAGTAGCTGATGCAGCCACTGAAGTTCTTGGGGCTGCTGTGAGGAGAGCCTCCGAAATAAAAGCTCTTCATTGTGTCTGAGTCTGAGGAGGTTCTGACTGCTGAGGCTGGACGTTTCTTCTCCTGTTTGTCTTTGTCATCCACTATCAGTGAATACCTGACATCACAACACAGTTTTTTATTTTAGAACTTTGAGAAAAGGCAAAAAAATAAATCCTGAATGAAGATGATGTCCCTCACATTCATGGCACACATATCATGAAGTTAAAATACTTGCCTCTGATTGTTGACTGATGCCACCAAGAAATGTGTCCTTCCATCATTGTATTGTTTCTTCTGAGACTTTACTTTGGTGCCTCTGTTGTTGAGCACCACACCTCCGTTTTCTAGAGCGATAGTGAACTCATCGGGCTGAAAGGGGACAGAGGGAGAAAAGGGCTCAGTCAGTGTGGAAGGAAAAAAAAGACAGTATTTTTTAGGATTTTATATAAATCTTCGAGATCCTAGAGTGAGTTTCTGTGGCTAGACACTCACCCCCTCCCGATGGTAGAAGAGCAGACCACCAGGTTGCAGAGTTCTGAAGTTTAGCCCTCCCTCGAAGCTGTCGAAGGGACTGATTCTGGCTGTGGATCCCAGGTAACTCTCTCCGGTGAAGTAGGCTTTACGGGACATCTGTCAATGTCACCAAACAAAAACACAATAATGAGCAAACAGTCACTGGGCAGGATTCACAGACTAAACTTAACCAAACCTATACTCTTTTGTCTGTCCACAGTTAAAAGTCTCATTGTACAGACGCTTTAGCAGTATATTTGTGGACTGCGATGAACACTAATAAATCAGAATTTACTGGCTCTTTGCTATTTAGATATGGCTATGGAACCTGGACAGTGACAGTAAATATGAAACTTACGAAGGACTCCTCAGGGCAGCCACTGCTGATGCCGATGGTGCCCGGCTCCTCCAACAGGTTGAAGTCCTTCTTCTGGAACTGGAAGCCCTTCACACAGCCCCTCAGACCCACCACTGATGCCAGCTCGGCCCTGTACACAGACACCTGTTATAAGATGCCTGTATATTTCTGTTCTTGCATCTTTAGCAGGTCCACCTCTCACCTGGCTTTAAGCAAATGTGATGGGACCCCTCCAATGTAGACGTCAGAGAAGGGTAGTGTGGTTTTGGGATTCTCCAGGGACCGGACGTGGCCCTTATCCACCAAGAGGATGACCTTCTTGGACTGATGGTAGATCACTGACACCTACACAAGCACACACGCCAAACTCAGCCATTTCATTCATATTCATCGCCATCTTCAATTTTACCTCATGATATTTCGCGTCATTTATTTGCAGCACGGGCAGCTTCTCCTCCAAACGGTTTGGTCCGCCACTGAAGCCAAAGTCGTACATTAGACGAAGGAAGCCATTTTTCAACTCCAAGAGGAAGAATTTAGCCTGAAAATGACATAAAAGCCACCACTTACAGTCTGCTGTACAACGGAAAGGCATATATAAAATGTTTGAATTTGGTCTCATACCCCGTTGACCATGAGCAGCAGGAGGCCTTCATTTGACACAGTTCTGACGGAAATATCAAATCTGGTGACCACCCCAAACTTGCCCCTTCTCTCAATGTTGTTGATGAGAGCGTAGCCCGTGCCGTCAAAAAGGTAACTGGCTATTCGGCTCTGGGAGAAGGCCAGCTTGTATCTGATAAAAGAGGTACGATATTTAAATATACACTGTGAGAAATGGAATTTGTGTATGTGGTATAAAGAGACTTACCTGGAACACGGTGTGGAGGTCACCACGTTTATCTGATGAGTTTCCTTAAAGTTGTACAGACTGATGACATCGTTATTGATGGACTCCAGCTCAATGCAACCCACAAATGGAGCCAGGCTCAAAGGAGGAGGCAGCTGGGACAGAATTCATTTATATAATTAGTCTTTTTCACATGTGCCATTTACATCATCGTGCTCAACTCTCTCTCTCGCCCTTTTTCAGCCAATCTCATTTTAAGATCCATCCATCCATTCTGCTCTCTCACCTTGATACCTGCTGGGACTCCACCTACAAAGAAGACAATGTCCTTGGGGTCGATGTCAAACAGCGAGTCTGTCCCTGGAGCCTCTCCCTTCTGGATGAACTTCTGCTCATCAAAGGTGCTCTGGCTGGGGATGGTGAGGAAGACTTTCCCGTGCCTTCCAAGCCTGTGGGTAGAAAAGGTGTGTGCATGTTCTGTCTAAGAAGTGTGGGTGTATGACATTGTGATAATACCTCTCCACTTTGACGTAGTTGAAGACCGCGGGCCACTGGCTGACAGGTTTGGAGCCCAGGGGAATTTCAACGTCCTCACCGCCGAGGTTGTAAACGTACACCAGGTTATCATTCTTGATGGCCAGCCCCATGTAATCCTTCCTGCCCTGTATGAGAGAGAGTCAATATGAGGTTTGTTTAGAGGTTTGGTAGTCAGCACATATGCACAATGTTGCCTAATTCTCAAGCTATTGATGGTTCACTGCTCTTGACTGACTGTAGCAGTGGCATTGGAAGGATGGGTTAAATGTAGACAAAATAAATTTCACTTTAGACATTGGCCATTTAATCGCATGGCTGACACAGAGGCAATCACAGACAGACAACCATTATCTGTCAGATTCATTAGTGCCACCATTTCCTCTAACACATGCATGTAAATGATGGAGGGCAACCTACAGTAACACAAAAAGAACATGGAGGCTCTTCTTAGAGGGAATGTTTTAGCCAGTCTGAGAATAGAACCCTTACCCTCCTTGCTGACACTCAGGAATGGAAACTAAACACAAAGTATACTAAGCTTTCCGTTCCTTGGTTGGTTCCTTACATTACGGTCTCCGAGGTAGAGGATGAAGCGGTCTTCAATGGGGTCCTTGTCTGGGTCCACTCTGATAAACAGGCTGATGGAGGTGGCGGTCTTCAGGTCGTCCAGACTGGTGTGTGGGTGCACCTCCACGGCTGACTGCCCATTGAACTTCATGGACACTTGCACCTAAAGGACATGGGCTTGACATTAACACGAGCCAACTAGACAAATGCATCATTGTGGTCAACAAAGGTTTGCTTTGACCAGTTTGATTATACTGCATACATACAGCACATTTTAACTAGATTAGGCCTGACTTTGTCCAGCTACTCTCACCTCATATAACATATAAATATAAACAAAACATATACAACTGTAAAACTTCCTTCGGGAACATTATTTTCTTCTAATCAACAAATAAGGCTAGTAAAGTAAATAAAATGGCTAGTAACCTTACAAAAAATATTTGCAACTTTGGCCAGTGTAGTGTCATGTCAAGGACTAAACATACCTTCTTGGCGACACTGCGGGCCTGTGCGATCAGCTCTCGGATCCTCAAGATGTTGGTGGTCACGTTGTTCACAGGCTTCTTCTGCTCCACCACTCGGAGTTTGTCCAAAAGCTCAGGCATTAGCACATTCAGGTTCTCCACTGCAACACATGGCACTTTTAATTGTCTTTATATGTATTGTTTTACAGTGTTGAGATGTACATTTGAGATGCTCATTTAAAGAGCATATATTTTATGCTATGGACATATGGAGTGGGGAGGGGCTAGGGAGGGGAGGGGCTCGGAAGGGGTTAGGGAGGGGTCAGGGATGAGGGAGGGGCTAAAAAGAAATCAAGCATTTGAAGGTCAATAAAAGATTCCTCCAACATGGGTAAATTAAGTTAAACACAACTCTATGTATGTTTTGATGAGAGAACATCATTATAACATGGTAGAACGCTGTATAAATGTTGATTGAGCATGATATAAACCCCTAACATCCCGTTCTAGCTGCAGTACCTGCTTCTCCGGCCGAGTTAACAGCACTGTCGTAAGCCGCGGTGGAATACTGGTTCTTCTTCATGTTGTTGGCCCACTGCTCCACCTTGTGGCTGATAGGGGTGATGGTCTGGAGCACTTCTGCAGAGTGGTTTAGAGTGGTCTCGGCCACCTTCAGAGTGAAGTTCAGACGCTGGGGGGTCCGGTCTGTGGGGGACACGTATGTTTAGTGATGGTTGGATACTTGCGCATGTCATGTTCCTCTGTAGGCTCCTCTCACCTGTGTGGATCTCACTGATGTCCTGACGTAAATCTTCCAGCTTCTTGTTATTTTTTGCCATGGTGTCCTTGGTCTCCTGGATATAGTTGAGCTTGTCAATGACCTCTGTTTCTACCTCTGTGAGACAGGTTAAAGAGTTAAACCAGCACTATGTAACTTTTTTGTATCTCTCTATCGCCATCTAGAGGACATTGAGTATTGTTCTAAATAATCCATCATGGCTGCCAGACATCACACATATGTAAACATTGCACATTTATGGACTATAAATGAAGCTGTGTGGTTTGTGTGGTGCCAGTTAGTGTCCAATAGTGTTGGTTAAGTTTAGAATTCTGTTTGCTCACATTTACGTTCCGTTGTATAACAGCAGGCAAATTAAATCTTTAAGTCAAGTTTAACATTTATTAAGATAATACTTGACTAGTTTACTTTTAACTGGTCAAGAGCAGAAAGTAAAACCAGACTTTTTTCTTCTGTACATATAGAGAAATTGACAATATCTTGAATAAAATTATATCATTTGTAATTTACTTTCCGGAGTAATTACCCCCAGCTTTCAGATTCAAAGAACGTCTCACCACTTTGCTCTGAATGCAGTGAGACTGACTCCTTAAACACATTGTCGCTCTGGGTGATGAGGAAGCTGAGCTGAGTGTTGATCCCACTGATTGCCTGAGAGGACATCACCACAGTTAGAAAAGTTCTTTCTATTCTAAATGTGTTTCTGACGTAATGTGACTCACGTCTTGTGTTCTTTGTGCCGTGTCAGAAGTGGTGAGCGAGGTGATGTTAGCGTCATTGATGTACTTGATGATGTTGTTGTAGACATTGGCCGCACTGATGGCCCTCTGCACGAAGCCGTTCGCATCCCCCTCTCTCAGGTCCCTGAGACGTGAACCAAGAAGAAGGTAAAAATGTAGTTCCCCAAAACATTTCCTCTTGTTTTGGTCATTCGCAATACAATTCATTCAGAGTTGGAAGTGATTTGTGTGGTTAAGCTCAAATTCTCCAATTCTGGATCATTGGCAGATCGTATATGGCTTGTTTATTATGGAAAGAATCACATTTTCTAGTAGATTTCAGTCTGATAAATTTGAGTAGATCTGGGATAAATGAAAAAGATACATTATGTCAAAGGGTTGTTAATGTTATTGTATGTTTTATAATACAAAAATACAAAAACGAATAACAAAAGAATACAGCATACTTTAAGGTCTGTTTATAATGTTTAAGAAATGTATCATAAAGCTTACTTGAGGTCGACCTAATGAAGCTAAATCACCAATCACCTCTCAAGCCTCATATATGCCCTCATCACCACAGCTCAACCCCAGGAGCAGCCTCATCATCAGTCACCTCAGCTCCATCTCCCATTAGCCACCACCACCAGTGTCTAGGCCCCGGGGGAGACTTTGAGGTCGTTGTGGGCTTTGCTATATTTAAGGAGTATATTATGTGGAAGAAAAAAAAGCTTCTAATTTAAGCTTTAAGTAAAAAAACATTATGTCTCACTCCTCCAGTGCGTTGGCTTGTCTGTCCAGTTCTGTGGCGTGTTGGTCTGCCCTCAGCACCAGCTCAGTGTCCACCTGCTCCAGACGCTCGGACTTCTCTTTCAGTTTCTGTCCGGCACCATCGATGGCAGCGTGGTACTGCGTCACGTTCTTCACAAGAATAAATATACAAAGTCTGTATAACATTTCTGTGCCTGATATTTTAAATGAGATGACTGAAAGTAAAATCAATCGTCAAAAATGGGTGCAGTCTTTAACAGTGCTTTTAATGATGTCTACATTTGCGCCTCAGTTGTACCTGCACCATGGCGTCCACCTCTCTCACTGTCCGCTCTGTGTCGGACACATGTTCTTCGGCTTCGGTCAGAGTCTGGTTGACCGATGCGTGCTCTTGTGTGAGGCTTCGCAATTTGGCCTGAAAACAACAGTCATGGCATGATCTTAATTTTAATCAACACTACCATCCACCAGGACCAGTTAGCAGGCTATAAAACTAGACTATAAAATCATCGTTACTAGTAGTTAATGGTCATCTATGGTTAAGTGTACTTTATAGGATTCTCATTGGGGCCCCTATAAATGGACATGTTATTTTATATATAGAGAGAATGATGAACTCATGCAGACTGTATCTCTGTTTATATTGTCCTCAAACAACTGTCAGACATGACTTACAGCTGCTCCTCTCCAGACCACCTCAGAGCAGCCCCACTGTCTGAACTGCAGCCTCTTTCTGAGCCGCTGCACAATGGGTCCACAGTGGGGGAGAAAAGGAAATTACCTCATTCCTCTGGTATTTGAGGATGTTGACCCTGTTCTTGTCCTGGGTCTGCTGGATGGTCCCGGCCGCTTTCTGGAGGAGACCCTCCGCGTCGGACATTGTGTTGAAGAAGCGGGACATGACCTCTCGGACAGGGGGCAGACGGCTCTCTGTGGCCAGCAGCTTCTTCTCCTGCTGACGGACCCGCCGCAGCACTATGGGTGCAAACAGAGACACTCAATAATTCACATTTGTTAAAATAGAACTATGTGAATCTTTTACCTATAGTGATTGAGCAAAAATAGCTACTCAGTCAATAGTACAGCAAAAGTCATCTGAGAAGGGTTTTTATTAGAGAAACTCACATGCTTCCATAGGACAGGGGAGTTCGGACTAGAATCTATCAGGAATAATGTGAAGGAGCTCATGCTTTATTAAAAAATATATTGTTTCATGACCTTATTCACAGCTACACACTGCCACGTGATCTGAAATTTAATTTGCCACACGAGCTTGTTGCGTGCTCAGAGTTCATTTCTAACCTGTTCTTGATTTGCCTGTTTTAAAGCCCTTAAACCCCGTCCTAAAACACAGAGATTGGCTGTATAAGCTCTTGTGTTGTTATTTTTTGGTTAAGTTGAAAGGGCCAGAGTCAGCTGACAGACATGTGCAGATTCACTGATGCATCCAATCACATGACATGGGGCGCTGTAAGGAAGAGGATGGTCTGGATGATTCTCAGCGCCCAGGTTCTAACCCAAACAAGGTGTTCAGGTGCATTGAAGTACATTCATCTACACTACACAAAATCCTTCTTTCTGTAACTGTACAATTTTAGCTGAGTTTGTGATAGTGGAGCCCAATGTGATAAAATACCCACGTTATATTACATAGTTAAAAATCATGTGGATGCCTTTAGTATTGGCATTGGTATCGGATATTGGCCGCAAACCACAGTGTCACGCCCAGCTCATGAGGTCATGCTGTTCGTTTTCAATTTTTGTAGTTTCCTGTTTTATTTTGTTACTCACATTATGTCTCGTTTCAGGTCACTTTACTTCCTGGTCTTTGTCTACCGTCCCAACTGTGTGATTACCTGCCCCGCCCTAATGCGTCTCACCTGTGTGATTACCTGCCCCGCCCTAATGCGTCTCACCTGTGTGATTACCTGCCCCGCCCTAATGCGTCTCACCTGTGTGATTACCTGCCCCGCCCTAA
>JAVQKC010172502.1:0-11368 GCA_036025475.1 Philypnodon macrostomus
ACACACACACACACACACCAATTTTAACCCCCCCCCCCCCCCCCAACAAAAAATAAATGAAATAATTCACATTGATGGATTGGGATGTTTACAACCACATGCTGAGTAAAGCAAATACCCTCTGTGGTGCCATTTGTACACCAGCGAAGGGCATTTTTCATAATTTGCTTTGGAAAGAATCTCCTTGTTCTTACACAAGGTTACATTTATTTGGGTAACTTTCTGGAATACATTGTACTTAAAAGAGTAGATTTATTTCTTTGGCTACTCTAGCCACGTGAGCATTTTTTACTGTTAAAATTTGAATGCAAAATTTACATAAAAAAATACAAACTAAAAAAAAACACATAAAGGTACCATAAACCATAATACTGATTTATATTTGTTTACTTAATTTTAGTCTGTAACTGACAAATATATATATATGTTTTTTTTTTATTTAGATTATTTTTTTGCTTTTAAATAACAGTTTTAATTTGTATTTTTTTCTTCTTCTTTTTTCACTTGAATATTTTGTGCATCTGCATTTTCCTTTACATTATATTATATTTGTTAATGTCATGTACAGAGGTATGTGTAGACTAACATTTACATACCCTTTAAAATGGCATCTGGGGCAAAGTGAGTTAACTTTACAAAAAAGTAGTGTTTGTGGTGAGGGATAGAATAATTCTCAGCATTAATTAATTAATTACAAATATTGTGGTAATTTCTGTAAAGAATTTTGCCTCCAGCCAAAAGTCTAACTGTTACTAATGTGTACATTAAATAAACATACAATGTGAGGTACATTCACTAATGTTTCCTACCCAGGCTCTGACATCACCTGCATGTAGCAGTGGGGTTAGCATTTGTCAAAACCATCTTAATTTTCAATATTTTGTTGCTAATTCTTATTTCTCCATTGAAAATGTATTATGGTCTTGCCTCTAGTTGCTTCCTTTCCGGAATTTAGAACTTTCTGTTTACAGACTATAAAAGGGTCTATATTCTGACCAGCCCCGTACAAAGCTAGGTTGTTAGGTTCTTTTCTAGTCTGTGGAAACACTGGCACTTTATCTTATCTGGCAAAGGATGAACATTTTTATTGTGTTTTGTTGTCGATCTGTCTGTTTTTTTGTTTTTGTTTTTTTTGTACTGTGGACCATGCGTGCGTCCGAAATAAATCTTGATGATGATGATGATTACTTCTAATTCAGTAATATTATTTTAAATAAAGGTCTGCCTACTCTTCCCACCTCTGATCACACTAACTTTAAAAACTCCAGCCAAACTTTTTTTTTTTTTTTTCTTCTACGGCTGGAGGTGAGATGGTTCTGAACGGCGACTCTAATTAGGCCTGGGAGACACGGAGGGCGATGGTTCAAAGCCCGGCGACGATGGCAGGGGCCGTAGCTGAGTGCGGGGGGTACAGGCAGGTAATAAATGAACCTGAATATGAATATTATGACTATCTGCGGGCGCACACAGTCAGACACAGAAGAGAAAATTAAGTTTAGCCCAGGAGTGACAGCCCAAAGCAGAGGTGAAAACAGATCATTAATTTTATTCTACCTACATTTATACTGTTAATTCCATAATTATCCATAGTCCATAACATTTGTATGAATTGTATAACTTACAAAATATATGTATAAAAAGTTGTACAGTTATATAATAGTATAATAATAGACAGTTAATGGTTGTTCAATGGGGCTAAAACAACTAATCAGATTAATTGAATCATCTTTAACTGGAGTATACAGAATATATACTTGTTACATTTAAGAGAATCATTTTGTAAAATTGCTTTATCCACAAGTTCACCCAGTTCAAGTTAATCTAAAAAATAGTCGACAGATGAATCGATTACCAGAATAATTGTTAGATGCAGCCCTATTCTGCAGAGGTGGTGATGGAGGAGAGTGAGATGGTTCTGCTGTTGAGATGGTGATAGAGGGGAGTGAGATGGTTATAGACGAGAGTGAGATGGTTCTGCTGTTGAGATGGTGATGGAGGAGAGAGAGATGGTTCTGCTGTTGAGATGATGATAGAGGAGAATGAGATGTGATGGAGTGTGAGATGGTTCTGCTGCTAAGGTGGTGATGGAGGAGAGTGAGATGGTTCTGTTGCTGAGGTAGTGTTGGGGAGAGTGAGATGGTTCTGCTGTTGAGATGTGATAGAGGAGAGTCAGATGTGATGAAAGAGTGTGAGATGGTTCTGCTGATAAGGTGGTGATGGAGGAGAGTGAGTTGGTTCTGTTGCTGAGGTGGTGATGGAGGAAAGTGAGATTGTTCTACTGCTGAGATGTGTCAGAGATTGAGATGGTTCTGCCGTTGAGATGGTGATTGAGGAGGGATACATGGTTCTGCTGTTGAGATGGTAATAGAGGTGAGTGAGATATTCTGCTGATGAGATAGTAATAGAGGAGAGTGAGATGGTTCTTCTGCTGAGATGGTGATGGAGGAGACTGAGATGGCCCTGCCACAGAGATGGTGTCAGACAGTGAGATGGTTCTTCTGCTGGGGTGGTGATGGAGGAGACTGAGATGGTCCTGCTGCTGAGATGGTGTCGGAGAGTGAGATGGTTCTTATGCTGGAGTAATAGTAATGGAGGAAGTGAGATGGTTCTGCTTTTGAGATGGAGCAGGAGAGTGAGATGGTTCTGTTGTCAAGATGGTGATAACGGAGTGCAAGATTGTTTTGCTGCTAAGGTGGTGATGGAGGAGAGTTAGATGGTTCTGCTGCTGAGGTGGTGATGGAGGAAAGTGAGATGGTTCTGCTTTTGAGCTGGAGCAGGCGAGTGAGATGGTTCTTATGCTGGAGTAAATAATGGAGGAAAGTGAGATGGTTCTGCTTTTGAGATGGAGCAGGAGAGTGAGATGGTTCTGTTGTCAAGATGGTGATAACGGAGTGCAAGATTGTTCTGCTGCTAAGGTGGTGATGGAGGAGAGTGAGATGGTTCTGCTGCTGAGGTGGTGATGGAAGAAAGTGAGATGGTTCTGCTTTTGAGATGGAGCAGGCGAGTGAGATGGTTCTTATGCTGGAGTAATAATAATGGAGGAAAGTGAGATGGTTACATTGCAGTTGTGATGGAGAGTGATATAGCTCTGCTGTTGAGAGGGCAGTAAAGAGTAAGATGCTTTTTCAGCTTGGGTGGTGATGGAGAAGTGTGTTCTGCATCTGTTGTGAGTATCCAAAATGCATATTCTGTAAAAGCACTGGTAACTGAATTAATAGTATAGTGTATGCCATAGGTTCCCAAGTGATGGGTTGGGAACCAAAAGTGGCCCATCTGAATTCCTCTTATATGGCGTAATACCTAATACACTGTTTCATCTAATTATGGTCGTGTTGTATGAACTGTGAGCTGGTTTCTCATGTAAATCCCAGGCAGCTGTAGCAGTAAAAAGGTCAATTAAAATAGTGATCGTGCCATTAAAATCATACAGTGATTAATAGAGGCACATCATACACAGCTCCATTAGTGAGATTAGATACTGCTGTGAACGAGGCTAAACCATTGTGAACGCAGCTCACTTTGAACTGTCCATACTAAATACCTATGGAGATGTGTAAGTCATCCATTAATACACGTGATGGAAAGTGTATCCAGTAAGTACTAAGATATAACAGGTAGAGGATGATGTTCATGTGAAAAAATGTTAAAGAAAATGTACACACAAAACATGCTGATGTTGTGTCAATGAGCAAGACACCTAACCCACTTTGCCTAAGTATGAATATGGTTGTGTGATTGGTGTTTGTTGTTGTTTGGAGAGTTGGATACTAGGCATATGCAGTGTCAGACTGACACAATGCAGCTGTGGCTACAGAAGTAGCTTACCACCACCAGTGTGATTGTGAATAGAAAGAATAATGCTATCAATAGTAAAGCCTCTTTGAGCATTGAGAAAACCAATATACTAGACTGATGCATTGTCATGATCATCTAATCTTCCTGTATAAATTCTGTATAATTCATTAAATAAACGTTGTGGTTATGATGGTTCAGTGTCTACTACTATGTGTTTTCATACATTTCAATTTTGTGCCAACTTCCTGTGTTTGCCGGGCTTAGCTCTTAAGCCTCAAAATGTTAATTTTGTAACAATTCCACTTTATTTGAGCGATCAATATTAATAACTGGCATACATCAAAACAACTTTACACTGCTCAAAAAGAGCAGAAGGATGGAAAACCAGGTACACTAATACGTTCACTTTTAAAAGACAGGAACGGCAGCATGTAGTGGTGAAATACACATCGAAGCATTGCTGTATGAGGGAATTAAGATGTAAATTGATTTATGACTCACGCCTGTATTTTATGAGGATTATAAACAAAAAGAGAAGGTATGGGACTGTATAGACCCTTTAAAATGTGTGTCATATGGAATATTCAAAATTCCAGAATGGAGGCAAAAGTGAGTTAATTTGACCAAAAATGAAAAATACTATTCTGTAAATCCAGTAAAATCAAGAATTTTGCCTCCAGCCAAAAGTGTAACTGTTACTGTGTACATTAAATAAACATACAATGTGAGGTACATTCACTAATGTTTCATAACAGTGGTTAGCATTTGTCAAAAACCATCTTCATTTGCAATATTTAGTGACTAGTTCTAATTTCTCCATTGAAAATGTATTATGGTCTTGCCTCCATTCCGGCATTTAGAACTTTCTGTTTACAGACTTTTAAAGGGTCTATAGTGACAACCTTTGGGTGTACATAAATATATAAACAAACTTTTGAGGCAAGTGATATGTTTACCTGCAGACATGCCCCAGTGTTGCATCCATCTGGTCAAATAGTTTTGTTTGAGAGCAGATATATACTCGACTCAGAAATGTGGCTGGTGTAAATTTCTGCTTTTGTGTGAGTCGCGCAAAATACGTTCTGCTTAAGTAACGCCTACGCCATACGCCATGGTGTAAATTTGGGGTTAGTAACGGTTGGTGTAAAGTGCCTGTGGTGAAAAATGCTACAAAAATGTGATCATTTACCTGAAGTGCTCTCTGACTCTGCCCTACACGAGAATGGAGAAAAACTGTTATGTAAGTCCTCTCTACAGCAGCGGTGGAGCTTATTTTATCACTTACCTCTATTCCAGGGCATTCCTTTTCCCAACACCGGCAGTCTGTGTGTGTCACAGGTGTGTTCATGCATGCATACACAACTGTCTGCCGCTAACACACATTACCACACACATGAGCCACTAGGTGTGTGCATTGGACCTGAAACAGCCTGTTAAGTCTTTAGCACACGGGGTGGTGAGAAACAGCTTGTGTCATCATCAATGTAGTGCCCTGTAATCTCCAGTGAGCAGCCTACCTCCATGTTATGTGATTGTGTGTGTGTAATGTGTGATTGTGTGTGTGAGCTCCAGGTGACTTACACTTACAGGCTGTGACTACAGGAGGCATGTCTCAGCTGTGAGGAGGTCCCACGGCGGCTCGGGGATAACAGGCGGTATCGCAGACTGGAGCAGGTACTTAGACAGGTGGATTTACACTACACACTACACACACACACTACACACAGACACAGAAGTGCAGGGAGAGAGGGAGACAGAAGGAAGCAAAGACCAAGCATGTATGGGTTTGTTCGTAGTAAATGAAAATGCAACTTTGCTGGAACAAACGATTTTTTGCAAATTATTTTTAATTTTTTAAATTTTTTTTTATTAATCAATTCATTGTTGAAATGCAAAAAGTGCAGTTTTGTTGTTGTTGTTTTTTTTTTTAATTATTATTAATTTTTTTTACAAAATTTGAACCAGGTGAAGCTAGAGCTTTGCCACCTGAGGACTTCTGGATAGAGCATATTTACTGACAAATTAGGTTTAAAAAATGTATAGATTTTTTGTACCATTTTGGCTTAATTACTGCTCTGCGTAGGTTCTAAAACGTTTTTTTTTCTCATTTTAAATGGCATGTTTTACCCATACGTCTGCCGACAGTTTCACCAGCTCCATCAGGTCTGCTGCAGACTAGCTGCATTTTTCACACAAAAAACATCTCCTGCCAAACCAGTGAATTCCAAAATCATAAATTCACTATGTTTTTGTCAAATGCACCTGCCAAAAGCACTTTAATTAAGCTGTATTTAACCCACTGCAACTTATTTAACAAATAATGCACACACTGGTCATTTGCCTTGTACCTAATAAGTGGCATAGTATGATTTTCTGCTGTTACAAGGCTCAACATTTTAATACAATCCTTATAAGACACCCACAACACTACAACGGTGAGTTGTGGCAGCCATACCACAACTACGTCCACTCCAACCATCATCAAACCATCAGTCTGATTTAACACATCACTATTTGGGGTAAATAGCTTGAAGATGGTTCTGATGAAGGGCAGTGAGATGGTTCTGTTGTATAGCCGATTATTAAATCACGCAACAGTAAAACAAAGGTGGTGGTAGTAGCCACAGTTGTCCTGGGGCAGGCTGATAGTGTTGTGGCAACCATACCACATCTTTGATTTCTCTGACCATCACCCCCAAACACAAACCAAAAAACACATTCATACATACAGAAAGATGGGTAAAGTGTGTTGCTCAACAGCAGTGTTGGAATTGAACCGGCAAACAGTTAATATTAATTTTAACTTAACTATTTCTTATTTGGCCTATGTTTTCAATGAGTTATGTATATTATCATTGAGTTTGAAAGGGCCGGAAATATGTCTGTGTCTTTCTGAGCCAAACCTCGCATCTGGACAGTTTCCTGATTGGCTCTCATCACCAGGAAATGACTGAATCCTGTCCAATGAGGCCAGTGTACAGCAGATGAAGTGAGTTGGATGTATTATTGACAGGACTGTTTATTTACAGTATTTTTTTATTTTATTTCACTGCATTCTGTATTATTATTGTTGTACAGTTTTTTTTTATTTTTATATTGTTACATTTGTTAACCTTTTACCAATTTTAGTCTGCTTTGGGTTTGAGGCAGGGTGATTAAATGATTCACTTCTTTCTGCTTCTAGCATATCAACTCAAGGACAAAATGTTCCCTTTCTGCCTAATACATCCCATCCACTAACAGCTGTTATTGACGTCACCTGTCAATGGCCATAATGTAATGCCAGATCACTGTAGATTCTACTTAAAGGGGTCCTGTTAAGCTAAACTTAAAGGGGGGCTGTTAGGCTAACTCGAATTTTTGACTTTCTTTCTGCCATGTTAAAATGCTGTTCCCTCATCAAAAATATACCTTAGGTTGTATTCTGTTTCATTTGTTGTTTGAGTTAATTTTTATGCTGAGGCAGTGGCACTGACCTCAAAAGCTGAAAATACTGTGTCAACTTTAAAGGGCCCCTGTTATGGTAAGTAATTTTAATATAATGTTTCCTCATGAAACTCATCCCATGTTGTCTTTTGTTTCATTATTGCATGTTGGAGTAATTTTGCACTGAACTTCTCAAGAGCTGAAAATGTTTGGTTTGATAGGGACCCTATCATGTTAACCCAACTTTTATAGGCTTTTTACAATGTTATAATGCCATTTGATTTGATAGGGACCCTATGATGTAACCCAAATTTTATAGGCCTTTTACAATGTTATAATGCCGTTTCCTTATCCAAAACATACCTTGAGTTGTTCTGTTTCATTCACGTTTGAGTACTCTTGTATGCTGTGTCAAGAGCTGAAAATGTTTGGTTTAAATGGACTCTCTTATGCTAATGAGTATTTATTAATATTTTATTTCTGCCATGTTCAAGTATGTTTTAGTAATTCTGTATGCTGAAGCACTACAATTCTAAAGAGCTGAAAAATGTTTGGTATAAAGGGTCTCTTATTCTAATTCCTTAATTTTATATATATATATTTTTTTTTTACTTTCTACCGTGTCATAATGTTGTTTCTTAATAAAAACATACCCAGAGTAGTATTTTGTTTAATTCAAGTATGTTTTAGTAATTCTGTATGCTGAAGCACTACAATTCTCAAGAGCTTTTCTAAGCTTTATACCTTGCTATAAAGTAGTTTTTTTTTTTTTCAACTTTAAAGGGGCCCTATTAGGCTGACTTGACTTCAATATTTTTACCATGTTATAATGTTGTTTCCTCGTTAAAAAACTCACCTGCAGTTGTATTTTGCTTCATTCGTGCATGTCTGAGCAATGCTATATGCTGATTGACTGACCTTATCAACAGCGGAAACAATTAGTTTTACCTTTGCTTTTGATTGTTTGCATGGGCTGAAATAGGAAACAGGGGAAGAGGGACTTAAAGGGTCAGGTACCAAATCTAAACTATTGAAGAAAAAAGCTCAATTTAAAGTCTTCAATTTCCAAAAATGACGCAATATGCCCCCCTTAAATATACTGTATTTATAGACTTCTTTGTGATAAAAACATGTTGGAGTTCATATCATTTCGGGAACATGTACAAATCAGAGGTCTGACAGTTTGCCCGACACCTGCGTCACAAACTCTGCCGTAGAATTATCACCTGCACCGCGCCGTGATGAGAAAACAGCACAAACAGCTCAATTGTGGCGTCTCCCGGGTGACAAGTGCTGAAAGCCCTTCTTCTAACGACCGCAAAGTACACCCGTTTCTGACGTCAAATTGTCACATACAGGTTTTCGAAAATTTGCCTTTTTGTATGGCATAACAATCACAGTAAATACCGCATGGAGTATTCATGTCATCTGCCATCATTTTTACCAGGGAAACGGCAAGGTATTTGTATCTTTTGACATATAAGTGACATGAGTTTTCACCGATTTGAGTAAATACCCCAAAGACTTGCAGTGAAGTGATGTAAAATTTCCAGTACATCATCACTTTCTGAATTCAACCATACCATCTTAATTGGAAATCTTCTAAATTCCTCTTTCTTTTCCATTCTGATGTTCAGTCCTAGAGTCATAAGGATGTTACTCTAGGGGGCGCTGGGCTGGCACCACAGTTATAATCATTACACTTTCAATTATGCCTTTCCAAAACTATCGATATAGATATATATATTTTTTTAAGATATATATTTTTTGCCCATTTTTCAACTTTATTTGACAGGACAGTAGACTGAAAGAGGAAACCAGGTAGAATAATAATAATAATAGTACATAGGTTTTTTTAATAGCGCTTTATTAGGACACTCAAAAACGCTTTACATATTTTTGTATTATTCATTCACTCCACAGTCACACCTGATGGTGGTAAGCTACTATGTAGCCACAGCTGCCCTGGGGCACACTGATGGAAGCGTGGCTGCCAGTTTGCGCCAATGGCCCCTCTGACCACCACCCAACACCAATCCCACAACCACATTTATTCATAGGCAATGTGGGTTAAGTGTCTTGCCCAGGGACACAACGACAGTAGGCGCTCGCACTGGGGGATCTGTTGTGGCCCTAACGTACTAACATCACAATGAGCATTATCATATCAGACTCTCATTCTTGTCTCCTGAGTTAATAATCTACTCCTCCGTCATCTCCATTACGTTCTCCATCAGAGCTCACCTGACCCTCTCTGTATCGCAGTTGATATAAAAAAGTATTTTTTGAGGGAGTTGCCGTTACTGTTGCTAATTTGCATGCCCCTTTAAGGCCCCCTTTCCCCCCTACTGGCCCTGCCCACTTCACTACTACCTACCGTACTAACAAAATGATACTTTCCTCTTGATTAGCATTTTCTCGTTTTATATAACCCTGCTGGTTCTTTCTCTCTAGGTAATAATAAAAAAACACAACTTGGTACATAGACCGTTAAGGCCCTCTTTCCCCCTGCTGGTGGAGCACATTTCACTTCTACAGCCAGTGCAAACAATAGATAGTTATAGCAAGGCGGGGTTTTTTCAGCTGCCTACATATGCATAAAGGTTAGACCAATGGTTTTGAGCTCCTGAGAAGGTCAGTGTCTCAGTATACAGTCCAGTTATGTTTATTGATGACATGGAAGAACGCTGAAAATGAATAAATACAAAATAAAATCTGAACAGTGGCTGGTCCAGATCGGTCCAGTACATACCCCAGTGGCCATTTAGCAAAAAGTTTGTGTCAAGCAGCTAGCGGCTAATTGTAGCGTAAAGGTCTAAAAGGGTGTTAATTCTGCCTGTTTATGGAGACAACATCCAGCTGATCATATTAATTACTGCAGAGCCCTGGCTGTGATTTATAAATTGCCCAAAACAACATGGCCGCCGCTCTCTTCTCTGCTTCCACCCTCCCTGCGATTGTTGTTTTTTATTGTTCTGTGTTCTGGTCTCGAGTTGCGTGAATCCAAATGGCCTCAGTAATTAGCTGTGAGGCTGGCTTTGTTGTGGCTGATATGTGATGGTAAATTGATCGCGGCCCACCCTCCATCACCCTCCTACGGGCTTTTGTTTGGGGCCACAATAGTGTTTTCTGTGCAACAAGATCAGACGGAAAGAAAGAGCTATTGTATCCCTCCTCCTGCCTGTTTGAATGGTGTGTGGGGAGGCTGGGGGCACGCAACTTGGGGCCTTAGGCAGGGTGCACCCGGGGCCTTGGATAGTTAGTTTCAGAGATAGAATCCAAGCTAATAAAAAGATTAAATATGATTATATATATGAATGACTATGGTTGTTTAGACCAAGTTTGATTCATTTTTATTGTTTTATTTTATAGAACAGAAAATCATGGAAAGAGTCATATGTGTGATAGGGGTCATATGTGTGATATGGGTCATATGTGTCATATGGGTCATATGCAGCTCAACTGACCCAAACACAGCACACGCCAACCAGCTTGTAAACAATAAATGAAATCTGAGTCAGGGGACGACCCAGTACCATATGTCCAGAAACGATGTACCATGTTCAACCAGCGCTCATCTTCTGTGGACCTGCCCCGGCCCGATACCCCTCCTGGGACACACTCGCTCCTCCTCCCCCCTCTATCCTCCAGTCTCCGGTCTGCAGACAGAGATGCACTATAGAGAGAGAGCCTGTGCGGTTTAAATACACTTGCACTGTGGTCCCATAGGGAGGCAGGCTCCAGAGGGTTAGGGTCCCACTTAAAATACATCTGTTTAAAGGGGAAGAGATTCATGGGGGTGTGATTTGTCACAGTGAAGAGACAAAATAGTTCCTGCAGGTAACTACCAATGATCTGAGCCTTATTCCTGTTTGACCATTCACCATTGTTTTATCCCAAAGACATGCATGTATTAATCCTGTTTTATGTTTATATTTATTTAATCATTTAACATAAAAACAAACATGGCTGAATAGGAGAATGAAGAAGATCCTTTAAAATGTGCCCTGTGAATGTTCAGAATACTGGAACGGAGGCGACTGGAGCAAAAGTGAGTTCTCTTTATAAACAGTAGTGTTTGTGAGTTCTCTTTATAAACAGTAGTGTTTGTGAGTTCTCTTTATAAACAGTAGTGTTGGTGAGTTCT
>JAVQKC010172510.1:0-11130 GCA_036025475.1 Philypnodon macrostomus
TTACTTTGGCAGAGAGCAATGACACTTGGTACAGTGATTCTCCACAGTGTACCCAACATAAAATATTATTATGACCCCACCCTACAACAAACAGGAAGTCGGCCATATTGGATTGAAATGGGAAGATGATTGGGAGGTCAGGTATATTTGACAGCCTCTAACTTGCACATACTTTGCCCGATTAGGCTCAAACCTGAAACACTGCAATACCCCCTGGTCCTGAACACATCTGACCAATATGATGGCAGTTACCTCTCTAGCGCCCCCTATAGACTGAAAGAAGAATGTAGTTTTAGGGATTTTCACAAAATTGGGCAAAAACATCCTTCACAAACATCCAGACAAAATAAAAAAGTCAAATAGACCCTTCCCATGTTTGTCAACCTTAGAAATCATACAATGTCTGATTAATGTGGCAGTTGGTGACATTTGGGGCAGACTTATGGGGCCGTTTCGCCGATATACACCTTGCATGGTTCTTAATGAGGTAACCTTCAAACCCATCCTTTGCTCCTCTACTCTGTAATTTGGTCTGCTTCCATCTGTTGGGCTTTCACAGCAGCCCTTGCTCGGGCTCGTTCTTTAGGAGAGCAGTGCATGCTGGGTAATTGAAAGGGAGCAACCGGCAGATGGAGATGTGGCGTGTTGTCTGGCAGAAGTCAAACGGCGGTAGATTTCACAGGCCACAAAGCTTATGTTATCATGAAGGTATCGAAAGTATTTGATTGGTACAATGTATCATCTCTTGTCGTTGCTTCTGCTTTACACCATTATTCTTGACTCTCACCAGTTTTTCCATATCTGCAGTATTCCCCTTAGACACTGGAGGCAGCTGTCAGTGAACAAGAAATGAAAGGGTGTTGTGTTGGTTTTCTAATCTAAAGGGAGGTCACTCCTGCATTGACATCCTAACAGCTGGGTCTGAGGGTTGACAGGGGTACCTACACAACATGTTAAAAAAGATGGTGGACTGAAAGGAACTAGATGGGAGACTTGGGATGAACTTTTTTATTTGTATTTATTGTAATGAATATTTGTATTTTTACTGGTTCTAGATTAGATCAGGAAATGTCAGAAAATGGGGCAAGAAATACATCGGTTTTGTATGGATCGGAGTAAATCTTTCTGTGTTACTGTGAGATAGAAGAGACTCAGTGGGTGAGAGCATTTACTTTTTTACCACTGCGAGATAGAGCAGAACAAAGTTAGTCAACTATACTTTTATGGTGTATAGCTGGCCTTAGAAGAAATGCACAATAAATTCATTTGAGTTTTCATGCATATATGTTACATTCTATTGTTGGGTTTGCTTGATAGGAAAAGCCTAGATTCACTAGTTTTCATCTAAATATAGTATATAGAATAACCACTACAGAGACTACTGTATAATATCACACACATGCTCTGTCTGTGTTCTTACTCCACTCTGCACAGTTGCCTCTTCAAAGACACTTTCACTGTTCATCTCTGTGCCTTTCCAAGTGGCTGTCCTCTCTTTGACTTGGCTTTTTAGGGATTTAGAAGCTTCTTCCAAGACGAGGAGAATATAATCCAGTGTTTTCATAATCCATTGATGCAGTCAGTTCAGACAGGTATGTTCCATTATAGATGTAACCTATATAGAATACCTGTGCTTCTGACTACCTACCAAATGGTCTTTCTCTGTTTGACAGCTGTGTGGTGTCTTCATTGTAATCTTCCAGGCTTTTTTGCTGGACTGAAATTGTCACCTATGAACTGAATTATTTGATGGGCTCCGTGCTTTTGAAATTCTCCAGAGACATTTTGGCCTTTTCATCCGCTTCAGGTTTTTGTCCCTTGAAAGGAAAATGAATAAGCTTGCCAGTCAGGTTTAGTCCGGCACTGGGAATAAAGTGATTATGTTTGATAGTACATACGGTCCATGGGCAAAACCAATGAACTCATGTGGAAGTGCTATATCGTGTCCCAGCTGACATTTCAACTTTATGTTTTGACATTTTGGAAGGACTATCTCAACTAGGATTTCCTTTTTCAGGAGATCACTTGTGGGATACTGAGTTGTTAGATGGTTAAGTGGAAGTCAAAAGATCAATTCACCATAATTGTGTGTGAGGATGAATGAGTGTGTGCTGTAAATCTGTTCAAGCTGGGACTGCATAATATTAGAAAACTATTATATATGTTATATGAGATGCTGATGAAGATAAAGACTTGATTATTTAGAGAGGACATACAAGGCTCTGGCCTCATTGATCAAAACAGGGACCATAGCTAAACATTCAAGATGGATTTTGCAATAACATTAAACACTAATTAAAAAAACAAATAAAGTAATAATATACAATAAAAAAAATCCAATATTGTGAAGCCTAAATTACAGTCAGATTTTGCCAATATTTTACTGATTGGTTAATGGTTTTGTGTTGGACAAATTGAATGCCATGGTTAGTATTGCTACCACAAAATCTCTACGAGCTTTGGTCAGGATTCTATTTGCAAGCTTTTTATATAAAAATAAAATAAAATAATATATTTATAAGATCTAACAGATTCTAGACTTCTGACTTTGTTGAAGGTGACTTTTGTTGTATATGCTGCCTAATTATAGTTAAGCCTGAGCCAATTGGCATCACTTTTTTCTCTCTGTATTTGGGCAAGCATCGTGGGTACAACTTTGTATGAGGACAACGACTAAATATGTTTTGAAGTTTCCCCCTAAGAGGATTTAGAACCAAAGACATAAAAGCTTATATTACATCTCTGCTATGCTGTAGATAAAGTGAGGCTGTTTTTTTAAGTTGTGCCGTTACAAAAACAAGCATCCTTCCATTGACTTGACAGAAATGCCAAGATGTTGTGTGTATCTCTACCCGACCCGTGAACTAGCAATGGGGGAAAGGCACTCCAAAATCCAGGCGGTGGGTGTCAGACTGGAGAGCTCTAATTGGCCCGTGTGCATGCGCTGGAACAGGGTGTGAGCGACGTGTGGACAACAACAACGTAGAGAGTGCATCAGCTTCACCATTTACAGAGTGTTACTGTCGCTAGTGTGTTCCTGTCAGCTCCCCTGATGTTTCCACTGTGCTGGCTTTAAGCCACGGCATGTACAAGACCATTGTGTTTAAGATACGGGCGATTTGATGTCAGAACGATTTGTGCTCTTGTGCTTTACAAGGTTCGGTGTTCTTCATTATGGAAATATCGGAAGTGGCCTGCACTCTGGCCGTACTTTTTGGTCAGGTGCAACATTCTCAGCTTTATTTCTCCAGCTCACAATGGCTTCAATTTTCTTTCAAAACATCACACTTTCCTGGCAAAGTCGGGTTGCTTAGCCTCTTAGAATTGACTGATGAATGAAAAGGATGCTATGGTTAGACTTGGACCATTACAGATGATTAATTGGTTATTTTTATCCTGTTGGTACTTCTCTTTTGATATCTAACAGATTAGCTACAGCTAGTATAATGGAAGATAATATTAAACATTCATTTATTCATCTTCCAATGATCTAAGGACTGGAGATCTTTGAGTCTTGGGGTGTAATTACATCTTAGAAAAGCTCATTGAAGATGAAAAGAGAAGTTCTATTTAGGTAAAAGAAATGTTGACAGAAGATTCAAAATGTAGCAAGGCTTCACGATATCCAATATCTGTTGAATATTGAATATTACCCATTGACTACTGACAGTGTAACGTTTTTGTTATTTGTAGCACAGTTTGTTTTTTTTTTTTTCATACATTTCGCTAATTTGCTGAAATGAAGAGCAGAATTAGATTTGCTGAATACCCAGACAATATCAGACAAGTTGAAGGGGATTAACCAAGATCAAACCTTGGGCCTGCTCTTCACTGTGGGACCCTTGCACTACCGTAGCCAATGGTAATAGGCCTGACCATGTAATGACAATAGTTATCTTTTCTGTCTTTTATGGAAATTGCTTTATGTGCAGCCCTAATGTTCACTTACACTACACATTTCTTGAATGCCTGTGTACAAATTGCATAATCTCAAAAATCTGTTTGTGAAATCACATGTAATGGGCTGATGTACACTTTGCTTCTGCGCATCTAAAACCTAGTTAAGGTGTTTATATGTGCAAGGGCTTGATAGTGGGAGGGCTCCCCAAAGGAAAGACCTCATTCCAGGGCCTCGTCTGTCGATATTACTGCTACAAATCAGAGCTCCCACGCCGGCGAGAGCACAAACAACACAAACATACACTGAGTCAGGCTAAGTTTTATGAGCAACCTCTGCCTCATAAGACCCCATTGCAACATTTTATATCAGTGGTTCTCAAGCTGTGGTATGGGTATCACTTAAAACAAGTTCACTGTAGTAAATTGGTCCAACTAGAAATGTGCTTTCAACTACCATAGACTATTTCACACTATTTCACAGTATTTTTTGCAATAAGCTAATGGAAAAAATTATTTATTTGAAATGATCTATAAGTAAATATTTTTTTTGTGCGGATGATTATGCAATAGTAGAGCAACGTCAGTGTGGGCTCTTTCTAGACTAGGGTTGGCTCCTTTTTTTTCTCTGGTAGGAGACATGAATTTGATGTGGACCACTGCTTAGTCCATTTATCCTGGTTATGGCATAGTTTAGATGTTGTTTCTGCCTGGCTTTGTTTTATTTAATCCCAGTTGATCTGGACTTGACTTAGCTTAATTTTCTGGTAGTCACTGTTTTATTTCTAGGATTAAAAACTGTTTTAGCTCCAGTTTAGTCCTGTTTAGACCTTGTTTATTCCCATCTAGTGCTAATTTAGACCTTGTTGGTATAGTCCCTGTTTCTTCACTGGAGTAGACCTGGGTTAGGCCTGTCTTAGATCTTGTTGAGCCCTTGTCGTTTTACTCAGTTTGGGTGATGCCTAGTATGATTGAATGACCACTGTTTAAGACTGAGCCACAGTCCGCCCTGTTTATTTAATCCACTTATCTCTGTATTTACTTTACTACTCTTCTTGGTGTGTACATTTAGAGTACATATGTGCACTTGTTTGGCCTGTTTGTTCAGTTGGGAAACAGCTTGCACTCTATCTGGCCAGAGATGAGCACTTTGTGACAGCAAAGAGAAAATATCTGAATGAAAAAGCAATATTGTGTGTACACTTTTGAACATGCAATGCATTAGCATGTGACCTTTAAATGGCAATGGCATTTGAGAATCGCATCCACGTGAGCAAAATGAAATGTTGTGCCAGTTTGTCTCTGAATGAAGGCATTTTTGAGATTTTTAATTTTTTTTTTATTAAACATTCAAATATTTGAACAGCACAGAGAGTTATTGGAAAGGTCTCGAGTAGATGAACACAGAAAAAGGCCTCTTGCAATGAGGATGCTCAGACCTGGATTCAAAATATGTAAATTCTAGTTCTGGGGTAAATGTCTCGCAATGGTATTTAGAATTTACTAAATTTCTGAAAGAACTGAAATTCTGTCTTGTCTCTTCTGTCTTGAGTTAGCACAATTCTAGACAATGTTTTAGATCCACAATTCTTTTATGAATCATTTCTGAAAATATAATCCAAATATGATCATTAATTTCTAATTTGTCTTGATAAAAAAAAACAAGCACAAAAACATAACTAGAAAGCAAGGCAGCTCATTTCCACAAATCCCCAGAATTGAATCGACTGGTCTTTGTGTGATTTCTGACCTTCTCTGAAAATTTCATCCAAAATCAGTGCAGTATACTTTTTGAGTAAAGTTGCTAAAAGATGCCATTCTTAAAAAACAAAATCCTGGATCCTGACGGTGATCCGAATTGCTTCTAAAATTTGAAAAAAATTGCTCTTTATATCATTCCTGACCTTTCCTGAAAGTTGTATCCAAATCTGTTCTGTAGTTTTTGTGTGATGTTGCTAACAAACAGACAATCATTGAATACAGTCGTCTGTGCACTTGCAGTATATACATATACGGTATTATTGTATGTAATCTTTCCCTCATAATTCAAATATTAATTTTGATATGACTACCACTATAAATCGTGGTGTTTCTGTGAATTCCATGGAGGTATAGCAGCCAGTGAAAGTCCCCTGTAATCATGGAGATGTGATCAGCTGGTTAAGCCTCTTCTCAGCGGTAATGACTGCTCAGCCCACAAGCAGCTCACAATGGATCAAATGAAGATCCCACGTTAAACCTGGGCTGTACACTTGAAAGCGCTTAGTCATCACCATCCATCTGTTATTGATTCAGCAGACTAGGAGTTTAGCTCTCGTCTGGCTGGATACAAGTCCTCCTGCGAAGAGAATGAGAAAAGGGGGAACTAAAAATGTGATGAGCTGCTTCCTCACCTTGGCTGATAATGGGACAGGATGGTCAGGGTGTCAGACTGAAGAGGTTACAGACAGATCCATGTACTTACCTGAAAATGACGGTGAATGGCGAAACTTTGATAGAATGTGAATTGAAAATGTATAGATCCCTGAAAAACTGTGTAGTTTGTAGTTGAATATATCTATAATGTTGCATAATATAGTATGTTACTGACAGGTTCTCTGGAAATCACCAGAGGTACTACAATAGAGATGTGATAGAAACATAAAAATTGAGTTATTAAAGGCTTGTGAGGTTGAGCCAAATAGATGATTAGAAGAACTGTAGATGAAACAAGAAAGCCCACCGGGAGCTAGGGCAACAGTTCACTCTACAAGGCAGTTTAAAAGTCTGCTATGGTAACATTATTTCTACCTGCTCTGTGAAATGGACCTGTCATTTACCCATATTCTCTCTGTACGTCTTCATTGCCAGAAGGGCTGCCCGCACTGTTTGATTCACTGCATCTGCTCTCCACTAAACTTGACCGCCGCTTTCGAAATGTGATCAAGTCAAATGACCCTGCATCCATCCAATTCAGCCCCTCTATTCATTAGCTAATTAAAATAAATGGCCACTTAGCCAAATCAATTCAAAGAATGGACTGCTGCTCCAGTAACGTCCAGAACATTCCCGAGCATCTTCATGGCTTTTGGCTCTGCTCAAGCTCTGCATCGTTTGTATAGAAAGAATAGGAGGTTTTCATAGCTGTATGGATGCGATACATACATGTCAAAGAGCTAATAATGTATTCAACAAATATATGGCGCTAGGCTATGATACATCTATAAACAGAGGCTGGTGTATAGATCTGTTAAAAATTCATGGTTAGTTGTTATGCATTTAGAAGCCTCTCCATTGCAGCTGCTCAGTTTCATGATGCTGTTCTGATGAAAACAATCTTCTTTGAAATGAGGACGTAAGACCACACATAGGTGTCTGCTTGTTTTGCTGTGTTATTGTGTGTTTGCTCCAGGTACTCAGGCTTTTTCCTACTGTCCAAAGACATGTGTGTGAGAACCTTCCGTGGAACTGGACACCACTACAGAAAAAAAACCAGTGAATTCTATACTCTATGTCTTATATTAATGACGTCAAATTCAAAATCATTCAAATCATCTTAATACAATGACAGGTTACCAGCTCCACAGAAACAACGGTAATAGTCTAATAAAACAATGTCATCTGGCACAGCACATTGTCTCAAAAATGTTATACACTAGCCCTGTGTTGGTTTGTTTGCATACAAGCACTTTCTGTAAAGGATGTGGGAGGGATGTCTCTTGTTCCCTGAAAATTTCTTCCAAATCTGTTCAGTAGTTTTTGACTAAAGTAAAGACGGACGGACAGACAAATGCTACCTGAAACATTACCTCCTTGGCAGAGAAATAATAACAATTTGAGTTGTACTACAAACTAGACATTGTATGATGATGTTATGATTTTTTTTTGTGTGTGTCCAATCTACTTAGTGAGGCCCCACAGGGAACGTTGATTTGATATTTATGCCCCTGCTCCAGTACGCAATGATGCCACAGTCATGGGAGAAGGGTGTGTATGAGCCTTCAGACAGTGTGATTAGTGGCTCAAGAAATACTAACAGAAGCCTCTGTCAGGACGCTCTGAACGTATTGATTGTATTGGTTTTATGATTTTATGAGAATATTTGAGAATGATTTTTATTAAGCATTATTTTAGTCTTCCTCGCTCTGACTCTAGCACTGCTCCAAGTGTTCACAAGAGGGAGGAGGACACATGGACCCAATGGAAAAAGCAGTCAGGAAAAGATTGCTGAAGAAGCTGAAAACAATCTAAACAGTGATTTTGATTCCCAAATCCGTTCAGTAGTTTTTGTGTAAAATGGCTAACAGACAAACCAATGCTACAGAAAACATTACCTTCCTGGCCGAGGTCATAAATGGGAAAAATGCACATGGGGTCACTTTTCTGTCGGATCAAAAAGTGAGATATAAAATCCAAAACCTTAAGCCCCGCCCTGACCACACCCAATAACTTTTATGGGACCTTTTGATAACTTTTCTCTCTCTCTCTGCGATGTCCCGATGATGTTCAGTAAGCTTGGAGCCTGTCCTGAGTTACTGTTTGAGTGTAATGTCAGATTATTTGTTTATTTTTGTGGTAATCTGGCAAAAAAAAATATAAAAAGATAAACAGATTTTGATATTTTCAAAAATTAAGGCACAAGGAACAAAATTTCCACATCACATTTTTCACATAAAGCTGTTCTTACATGACACGCAGAGGTGGTAAAAGTGCTCTTACTCTTTCTAGATTTCCAAGATTTTACTTGAGTAAAAGTAAAAAGTATTGTGCAGTAAAGCTACTCTATGGAATACAATTTATTAATGGAGTAAATGGAACTGAGTAGTACCCACCTCTGCAAAGACAAATGGCTAGCAAGCTCCATAATGTGGCCATCAATAAAATAAGGCCATAAAAACGCAACTCATAATTTGAGTCTCTTATAAGTCTCTTATAACATGCAGTCTTTTTTCAGATTTTTTTATTCATTTATTTATTTGATAGGGACAAGTATATACATTTTATATGTCATATACTACAGCACTTGTGTGACTAGTTTGCAGTGCTCGTCCCTAGAAAGGCCTTTACAAAAACAACAATTACACAAACAATTTAGACACACCTGCAAAAAAGACATAAACATTTCCCAATGAGTTAGGTATAATCACATGACTGAGTTCTTTTTAAAACACACTTAAGTTCATATCTAAAATGTCCCTATTCTGAATCCTGTTTGAGTTCAGGATTCAGGGAGTTCAACAGTGGCTGACTGTCCAAGAGATGTTTTTCTCAGAGGCTCCTCGTGTGATGGAGCCCACTGCTCTGAGTGGAACTACAAGCTCACTGAGATAAGGAGGGGCTCGCTTGTAAAAACATTTATACATTAATTTTAAATGACAAAACTTTATACAATTTTCAAAACTAAGAACATTTCACTTCTGCAGAACCTGGAGTGTTCAAATAGGTGTTCTATCTAGAACCTTCAGTGCTCTATTGTAAACCATTCTCAGTGGTTTGATTGTTGTGGCTGTTGCCTGTGACCAGGAGGTTATACAAGAACTCAGATGAGAGAAAATCATGGCATGCATAAAAACATTTGCAGCATGAACCGGTAAACAATCTCTGATCATTCTGAAACTATATCAATTTGCTTTTGCTACATTTACAACCTTTTTAATGTGGCTTTCAAATGTTAGGTGTTTGTCAAAAATTAGACCAAGATATTTGACCTCTTCAACCTGAGAGTGAGACCTGCATTTTTAAACCATAATGATACAGCTTCTAAATGGTGTTCTAGTTGTCTGTGTTGGGAACCACTGTTTTATTGCATTGTCTTGTTGGCATATAATGAACCGCCCACCAACTGTTCCATTTTTTGCTGACAGAAGGTATGTGACATAAAAAATATCTTTGCGTTCTCTTTAAAGCTGACTTTCAAATGAAATGAGAGTTTGTGCTATACTTTTGGAAGAGAGAGGATTCACACAGGTTTTGTAAGCAGATGGTTCAGAACATCTTGGCACAAAGAACAGAAGACTCTGTGCAACGCTGTGTTCAAAATATATGCATTTGAAGTGTTTTGGAAAGGACTGTTGTTCCTGATAGGTTGGTTAGTTTTTGAGGGGAGCTAAACAGAGCACGGCTAATTACCAGTGGAGCATGGGGCTAAAGTGGCGAGCTTCACGAAGGGTAGGGCCGGAGCAAAAAGTGAAGCTAAATGTAGAGACTGACTTAGCAGAGCAGATGGTTTCAGTGTTGTTGCCGCGGGCGACTCCATACTCAGAAGTCACTACAAGGAATAACAGAGATGGAGGGAGATGATGAGAGAGAAACTAACTACACTGCAAAAATAGACATGTTAAGCTCAATGTTTAAAAACATGGATACTACTGTTTAAGCCTGTGCAGTCAGTTTTTCGTTTTGTCATTTTACAGTGAGTTTTTGACTTTCCTCTTTAACTTATCCCGCTAGCAATGGGCTGTAGGCAGGGTACATCACGGACAATGGCCATTTAGTCGAAGGGTTAACACACTCATATTCATTCATCAGCAGCAGTCACTTAACTGAACCTTCCAAGTAGTTTATTTGAGAGTATTATTTGAAATCTTAATTGGTGTCTGTTTGAACTAGTCACATTTTATAGTGTACACATCTGCATACCCTCTACTCCACTGCCTTATACTGGGGCTGAGAGTTTGAAGTGGGGTGCTTTGACAGGCATCAGCCCCATTCAGTAACACAGAGCAATCACAGTTGACACTCTGCATCCATCATCGCTTCATGCCCTTTACGCGAACGCTTTCTTTGGGGAGTGTGTTGGATTCTCTTTTCTCTGTCAAATAGGTGTAGCTTATCTTTGAGACATCCATCTTTTTATCTAGAGTAAGTCAGTGTCTCTTCACAATGCAGAACAGAGTGATGTTAGTTGAACAAAGTTAAATACAGGTGTTTTATGTACCTCTATGTATTTTCTAATTATACTTCAGATTTCCTCATAACACAATGTTAATATCTCTGTTATATTGTGTTGGCAAGATACTGTAACTTGAAAAGTCCAAGACAGATTTTCAGAAAAGGTTAGTTCATAATCAAGCAAAGACAGGCAATATAGAGAGCATTTATCCCTGGACTAGAGAATCATTTAAGCACTGTCACAATTGTAGGGGGAAATGTTTGATGTTACGTTAGAATGTATTAGCTTAAGTTGTTAAGATAGTAATAAACGGGGCACCACTGGGAATATATCACCAGAAAATTATAAAGCTAAACAATTCA
>JAVQKC010172520.1:0-14262 GCA_036025475.1 Philypnodon macrostomus
AGTCAGAACCCCCTCCCTAGATATGATTTCAATACTAAAGTCAGAACCCCCTCCCTAGATATGATTACAATACTAAAGTCAGAACCCCATCCCTAGATATGAATTCAATACTAAAGTCAGAACCCCATCCCTAGATATGAATTCAATACTAAAGTCAGAACCCCATCCCTAGATATGATGCAGGTTTTCTCCACAGCTGCATGGTTACAGGTGTTCGACATGTTACTATCACGCACACATTTGCTTTGATCTTATTTAATGATTCAAGAAGGGGCAAATGAGGGAAACATATGCTAATGAGATCATTAGGGATGCAAACGATCACCAAGACATTATTATCAAGTCATAGCAGTTTCAAATATACCAAAATAAACATCACAAGATTCAAGAGAAAAACAGTAATGCAGAGGTGCTCTTCAACGCTGTGTGGTTTGTGAGGAAAAAATGACTTTTATAAAGTGCGTCACTAATCTAAACTGAACATGTCCTTACAGTTTCTGTATGTTGTGGAATTAGGACTGGGTAACTTATAGCAAATACTATTATTTTTCTTTTTGATATTTTTCCCCTATATACTGAGATATGGATAATAAAACAGTAACCACGTTTTTTTTTTTTTTTTTTAACATAAACAAGCATTCAAATCAGCATAAATTGGTTACCACTGAACACATTTCAGTTAGAACACAAAACAACACAACACAACAAAAATGTAAAGTAAAATGAATTCCCCAGTTGAAATTTGGTTAAAGAACTGATTCAACCTTATACCCAGTAACCAACGCTGTGAGAGGCGAGTGATTCACTAAAATAGGCATAGCGTTACTGCATTCATCTCCACTGAAAAATCTAATGGTTACATATAGACTCCCTCATGAGACCCACAGAATAAAGGTAGCTCATTACACAGTATGCATAATGTAGGGGACCTAATATGAGCCGGTGTGGTCGTGAATGCAGTTAACCCTAAAGCTATAGAGGAGGGCTGTATATTCAGACCTGCCTGCATTAGATCTAATTGTCACTTCACAGATTGCCGTGACTAACTGCTCCCTCAGCAGGGCTTCAGGAGGAGGCTGAAGTGGATTTGCTATGCACATTGTGTCACCATTTACCTTTGATTTACTTTGATGTACATCTGGTGAACTCTTACTTCCCCGTGGCATGTTTTGATCAATAAGTAAGACAAATGTTGATAACCTTGGACTGACCCCATGCAAAGATGCCAGCTTTGACTCTGACTGATGGATTGCAAAGTGCAGGTTGAATGTTCTAACGTAATTATACTGTAATTATACACATGGTGAAAGGTTGGTAGTTCAACACTCCCTCCAAACAGTGTATACTGACTGCTACTATGTATAGTGTAAAAACTAGTGCTGTCAATTTATCTTTTAAAAAAAAAATCTGAATAATCACACCTTTGGGCTGTGATTAATCACAATTAATCATGATTCATTTTTAAATGAGCTTTGTTGTGATGTTTGTGGGGCCTCAGATGGAATTACCACCCGTAGCCCCCTAAAGCTTCTATCACTGTCCCTGCTCCTGGTTGAGTCAGACAGTCACAGTGATACTTCCTCATCTCTAGACAGAGCCGTATGGGGACTGCAGACTGAATTTACTGAAAAAACTTTAGAACTATATTGTGAGAAAAAATGGTTTAAAGCTGAGAGAGTAGCATGCGTGTATAGCGCCTATTCTTTTCAATGGACGTATACTGAATCAGCTAAATCTCTGCAAATTACACATTTTTTGTCAAATATAAACTGTTTTGTAGCTTGAGGTCTATAGTATGCCTTTACGAGCTGAACACTGTCGATACTGTCAATATGTTTTAGTCTGCTGCTCACTCTCTGACTGCAGGCTGTGTTTGGACAGGGTCACACGTGCTAAGGCCCACTTTCTCCCTTCGCTCTTCTCTGCGCTGCTTTGTCAAACAGAGGAGGATGTCGGCCAAAACAGACGATGTGATTAATCTGCATTAATTGATCAATAACACGTAAATTATTTTTGATTAATCGCATGCGTTACTGCTGACAGTGTTAATTTTTTGCTGAAGCTTATGGACATTACATATAAAGGCATGTTTATCAAAATAAGAGATATATATAGTTATAGATTAAAGTATAGTTTAAAACTATTACTTTGTCCAAATTGTAAATCCTTTGTTTTCCACTCATTGTGTGGTTTTTAACTCATTCACTGACTGTGTTTTTTAACTCATTCACTGACTTTGGGGTTTCTAATAGCCCTGAGCCACCAGTCAAGACATTAAAATGTTTTCAATTCATTTTTGCTGTTTTTCACATTTGAACACAGCATGTTGGTGTACTGTTGCCGTGAATCCTCCAGTCCAACAACAGCACAAGCATGACAAGCCATTGGGTCACATGCACAACAAAGTGTATTTGTGTGTGGACATATTAATTTTGCCATAAGGTCACATACAATAAACTCCAAGGAAGAGAAGAGAAGAAAGAGGGACCAAGTGAAATGCCCCCTGCTGGACAGTGGTGACAGGAGAGTGGCCAGTGTGTTTTCTTATTGACCTTTTCAATCTCTTTTCCACCAGCTTGAGCTTTGAGTGTACTTGGTCAATCTTTTGTGAAGCTATGAGAAACTAAACGCTGCTGACATGTTCAAATTGGTGAGTTTGAGACAATCACTGTGATAACATATTACAGTATAATGGATAAGGTTGCATTGCTTTTAGATGTTGTTTAACCCTTTTAGACCCTTTTGGGAAAGCGTAAAGGTCAGACATAATGGAGCGACCTGCTGCCTCGGTAATGGTTTATTCTGTGTTGAGCAACATTATTTCCTGCAAGATCATTTTATTATATTATTTAGCTTTTCATACATAATATTTATTTGTATGTGTTTACATTTATTTAACCAGGAAAGTCCCACTGAGATTCAGAAGCTCTTTTTCAGGGGAGTCCTTGCCCCAACAGGGAACCTACATGACACAGGGAGAACATGCAAACTCCACACTGAAGGACCCTGACTGCCCAGTCCGGGAATCGAACCCAGGACCCGTTACAATTGCATTATTCAGTCACTCCACAGTCACAATCTGTGGTGGTGGAAAGCTTATTGTGTAGCCACAGCTGCCCTGGGGCACACCGACAGAGGCGTGGCTACGATCCATCACATTTTTGATCAATCTCCTTTAAACACATCACAGTGAAAATTAGACCAACGTGAAACTTCGTAAAATGTGTATCAGACCAAACTAAATTAGGGACAGTTTTGTTTCAATTCTTCAACCTTGGTCATTCAAACGGAAAACACATGTTACATAAATATGCAAAAGAATTTCCACTATTACTCTTTCCAATGTCACTAACATCGAGTATGGCCACCCCGACACAGATCAATGCCTCAGGACGTCATGGCATTCTGTCTACAAGCTACAGAGTTCCCAATGATATCTGGGGCTACTGTTGATGAATAGGACTTTTAATAGGAATGTTAGGGAGAATCATTTTAGGCCTTGAATGCTTCGAATTGGCTTCAGAAGGCCGCGCCAAAAAATGTCTGATTGGAGGATGCTTATATAAGTCCGGTCCCACTGACAGCTTGGGGAGAAGTGGGCTTTCCCAAATAGTATGCATTTTAATCAGTTTTTTTCAGTTAGTTCAGGCAACGGTTGACAACCATGGTTTTACAATCGCTACACATTAACAGGAGCGAGTGAGACAGACTATAGAGATAGGAGTGTGTTCCAATGGATCTGAAGTGAGAGAAAGACAAGCACTTTGGCCACTGTATAACCTAGCAACCGGGAAGGAGGCGTAACCTGGCAGGATATCTGCAGAATATGCAGATAGACATTTCTTGAAGTTTGAGACTGGAATAGAGAAGACCGGGAGGACAAGCACAAGACTGACATGGACGGGGAGTGAAGGAGCCGGAGAAGAGCCACAAAGAAACGTGCGGTGGAAGGGGAGAAGAGCTGACCTGAGAGGAAGCCAGGAGCAACAGCAGTGAAGATGGCAGTATCTGCTTGGGAGCCAGAACGGTGTCCCTGGGATCTTAGCTGCTGTTGCTGGCTATCTGTTGTGTGTGTGAACATTTGAATGCTGGTCTTCTCCCCTGCCTCCCCCGAAGGCTACGCTGCCAGGGAGTCCCACCACAGCACAAGGATGACCACTCCTCTCCGGCCACTTTTAATGGACTTTTAGACTGGACGACTTTATTGTTTTATAATTGGGCCAATGTTTTATCAGTTGTATGATTGTTTTATATATATTTATATATATTGTAATTAAGTGATGGTTTTATTTCAAACATTGGTTTTAGCTGTTTTATTGATTTACCTGCATGACATTTGCACCTATTTCTGGCTCGTACTATTTTTAAAAGACCTTTTAGCTGCCACAGTCTTGTTAAGTCAGATAACACTCGCTCACTCATCTGCATTGCCTCCTCTTTGTTTTTTTCTCATTTTCCTGTTGTGCGTGTGTACACCTTTTATCATATTCATCAAGCCTTAGGAGTCAGTTTGCACCTGCCAGAGACGCTAACCACATGGTTTGCTCCATTTTTTGACGAGGAGGGATCTGTCAATCATGAAAATAAAAAATAAAAAAATAAATGTTATTTGTCTGCTGGTATGTATTATAAAGCTATTTTACATTTTAATTTAATATTATTTTTTTTATTTTTTTAAATGTGATTCAAAATTGCTGAATTTTCTCATTTCCCTTTCACTGTGCTGTGCTGGAGTGTGTCGTTGTCCCTCTGTATATTGCCAATAAAATGCTTTAAAACACTCTCACACAGAAGTTGGCAAAACACACACAGTTTTAGTCAATTTTATTTTATTTGATCTATTCTTTATTTAACCAGGTAAGCCAATTGAGAACCAATTCTCATTTACAATGTCGACCTGGCCACATTCATTCCTAGGCAATGTGGGTTAAGTGTCTTGCCCAGGGACACAACAACAGCGTGTGCTTGGACGGGGACTTGAACCACTGTCCCTCTGGTTGAAGGGTGAGCGCCTACCCATTGCACCACTGCCGCCCCAATGAATGAAATTCAATATAGCTTTTAATTTGGCACATACCCTCCCCGACGCAGGAAAACCTCTCCCTGGCAATTATATTTTTTAGACTGCCATCTAGATTCATTGCGTCTTTTCTAACAATTTCCTTTGCTTTAACTGTTGGGTAATTCAGTCAATTCATAATTAAATCTGTTATTTATTATTGGATTATTTAAATATTCACTATCATCCACTAAACAGAAAGTCAAATGTGATTCCCCTGCCACAAGTTCTTGCTGTTGGACTTGTGGGACTATGTTAGTGTGGCTGTAAAAGCGTGGTAATGCTGCCATGTCTCTGTTAGTCAACCCTGGTGCAGCGGTGGCTACAGAGGTAACTTACAACCCCCAGTGTGAGACTATAAAGTGAATAAATTATGTCAAAAAACATGCAGAGTTACCAAAATATCAACTGTCCTGGCATCATCATGGAATACAAGCTCATTTATCACTGTTGAAGGTGAAGTTTCTCTAAATCCAACCCTGGACATGACAGTGAGACGTAAATGCAAGTCTACACATTTGAGCTGTATGTGTGCTGACCGGAGAGACATGAAAAGACAATTATAGTAGAAGGAGGTGACAAGTTGTCAGCGTGAGGGCTCACTGTGAATTCCATTTGTCCTGCAAGCCTTTATTCACTGTGAGTCACACCTGATTGAACCTCCATAGCGAAATAAATGCAAGCATTATGGCAAACTGTGTCGTGATGTTTCTGTAGATCCATACAGAATCCATATGTGCATGTATGGAGAGTTTGAATACGTTTAATAACAAAACAAAGTGCCACTGCCCCTGCATCAGGTGGAGACCGTATCTGGAGTTGGTCACCACACATAAAGCTCAGTCCCATACAGTATTGTCTATTTTCAGAGGCATGATTACTATACAGTTATATCCCTATTACATGAGGGTATCATGTAGAAATAGATGGTGTTTATCGATAATACCAATATCCTTTCTGATACCAGCCTTACATGTCTTATTTTGGTAAAGTAAAGCTTTTTGTTCTGTTTCTAGGTCGTATCATGAGGCAGCCTACAGGAGGGAGGTGGACGGTCTGGTCACATGTGGGCCCTCTGAACCCCACACAGGTGCTGTAGAAGGTTCAACAGCTGCTGTACTTCCTGAGGAGGCTGAGGAAATTTGGGATATCAAAAATCCTCAGTAACTTCTACAGCTGCATCATTGAGTCTATCCTGACCAGCTGCATCACGACGTGGTACGGCAGCACTACTGTGAAGGACCGCAAAAGCCTGCAGAGAGTGGTAAAGACTGCTACTAGGATCACCAGGACTGCACAACCCTCTCTGCAGAGTATTTACCATGGCAGAGTCCACAGGAGTGCTACCTCCATCATCAAAAATACCTTCAGGTACAGAAGTGTGAAATGCAGGACCACAAGACTAAAGAACTCTGTCTTTTCCACGGCCTTCAGACTCTTGAAAAGCTGAGATCCTCATAGACACTTTACTTTTGCACATATAACTGCACTATACTGGACCGTTTAGCCTGTTTAAGCACAATTACACATGTAACTGATTGAATGTTTCCTCTTTTTCACATATATATCCTACCATTTTGCACATGTAACTTTACTTACTTATCTGCACAATCTGTACAATCCCAGTTTTACTACTGAGTGTTGCACATAACAGCACATTATCTGCACAAACATACATAGTCTATATTCTGCACAGTTTATATTCTGTATAGTTTATATTCTGTAAAGTTTTTTTATTGTATTGTTTTTGCTTCATTTTATCTTTATTGTTTATCTATTTTATACCTAAATTGTATATTACATGTGTCCTTATTGTGCATAAATAAATTTGATTTATAGAGTGGGTTCAGGCTTAACGCTTCGTAAGTCACTGATCACTTATATTCATTCTGCATGCAAAGGCAATTGGTGGCAGGCGATGTAAATCATACACTTCCAGCAATTTTGTAAATGTGAAACAATAATGCCTTACTGGTAGTCAATCACTGAACAGGATTTGATCTATAGAGAGAAAGCAGGTCTTGTCTCCGTTTTCTATTGCTGGAAGAGAGACAGTCAGTGGTTTATTTTGTACAGATGAGTCAAACCCAAAAACAGATAAATAGTACATGAAAACACTAATTATAAGTAAAAAATGCAGTCTATGGAGAATGGTGAGAATCAACAGGCTAGGTTAAATGGTCCAAGATAAGATATACGGATGTGATCGCCAAAAGACGTATAATTAAAGTCAACATTGACAGTGATTAACAGTATACTGACATTTCCATAAACAACATTAGCACAGCGACGAAAAGCCCTATACACAATGAGCTGCAGCCACAGAACTGCTTCTCATTCAAACCTTTTCCCCAAGAGAGTCTGAATTAAACGTGAAGGGTTCAGAGAGGCTGTTGATTATTTACAGGCAAATGAATTATTTCTCCCCTAAAGGCATTACTCACAATAGTCGGAGAGAAATATGGTAAACACAGGGAGGTACAGGGTTAAAACAGCACACATCCAATTATGCAGGGTTTAAGTCAGGGCAAAGCATTGAACAGGCTAGGTATAGTTTCATTAGACTGTCAAACTAAAAGGCCACTGGGTGCACCTCTCCGGTCACTGCAGTATTACTCAGCCACAAAACAAGACAAGAATTGTAACCAGTGTTTCTCACTGTCTGCTAAAAAGCTGCTCAGTGGTTAAGTGACAGTAGTAAGTAAGTAATTAAGTAAGAAAAGTCTGAGAAGAATGAGAAAGAATGGAATATTTCAGGTTGTAATTGTCTCCATTCATTCTGATTAATATGAGACAAAACGAGTCAATATATCTCTAGAACATTTACCTTCACATGCATTTTATTTATGGTTTTATAAATATTGTTTCTGTCCTCATCTATTGGCATGGAACTTTACTTGAAGCATATAAAATAATTAATTAATAAAAAAGTACAGCCTTACCTAAACAGGTTCATGGCAAATTATTAAAGTATTCTATAGCTGTACAATGGAAATTGATAATAATAAAAGATGTAATGTGCAGAACTCAAGGATAGAACACCTCACCTATAGCTTTCATGGCTGTATTTGGTGGAGAAAGACTGCTTTAGTGCATACTAAGAACTACTACTCCCAGAAGCCTACAGGCTGCACCCGTCTTTGAGGTTATTATCAGAACAGCACATGTTCCTGCTCTCAACTGAGGACGCATATGTCTTTTTCTCCTAAAATCTATTTCTCAAAATTGTCTGCAGATGTTGAAGTAAAGGTACATAAATGTCAAGCTTTATTCTTTGTGCAGGTTGTATGTACAGATGCAGTAACAAACAAATGCATACCTGCATACATATTTATGTAAAACATGTCAGGATGTTATTTAAGCTATAGAATAAAACATTATGCATCTGTTATTGAACAACAACAATGTACCACACAGCTTTTAAATATTCATATTATACTGCACAGGACCTATACTACACAGCAGTATCTGAAGCTGTAGAAATATCACATAAGATCATATATAAAGTTAATCCAACAGTTATACATATGTACATTGTTTGATGGACACTGTCCTTTTCTTATTGATTTATTTTTTTAGATATAATAAATATAGAATAGAACAATGGGTTATTATTATATAAAAAACACTGTGTGAGGTGCGAAATAGATAACTAATATCATAACATAAACTATTATCTGTTGGTTCACTATCACAAACAAACTGTTACTAAGTGGTATAGATTGAACACTAACATGCATATGTGCATCCTGGTTAGTGCCAACAGTGGCAGCATGTCAGATGCAGTAATACACCAGCCTCTAAGAGCATCTGCCAGGCTCATTCGAGGAGATGAGCTTATAGCTGCAAAAAATGTTTAACGTTTATTTGAATCTGAACTATAACACATGTATTTACAATCAGAGAATATGTTTATTTTATAATTCTGCTTCTTCTCAATTATTATGGGTTCTGCCTCAAATGGCCATTCGTCAGTATCCTCTTGTCTTTGTTTACAGTGGTTTAATCAATTGTATACGCCTGTAACTTTAATGAATGACAAAATTCAATTTACATGAGTTATTATTACCAGTGGTGGCATGTAACAAGTTACATTTACTGTTTGTTGTGGGGGACTGATCCACTGTTGTGGGGGACTGAGGGGATCAGACTGAGACCAGTAGATATATCTGCTGTATTATGTTGAATGTTGCTTTATTAATATGCAGTGGACATAAGTCTGTCTTTTTTGTCTCAAGAGTATGTTTTATTTCAGTATCAGCACTATTGAGCTAGTATTGTTAAAGCAGAAAGCACCACGATTGTCCGTATAATCCTGTACTGTTCACCAAAGCATCGGTCTAAAGTAAACTTATCTTCTACACTATCTCCGGAGATAGCCCTGTAAACAAATAACTGCTCCGTGCTCCAAAATTACACTCTCCAGCACTGACACAGAAATAAAACCAACTTCTGAGACAAAGCAAAGAGCAAATATGTCTATAGCATGTTTTACAAAGCGATCAATAATATACAGCAGTCAGAGCAAAACTCTCCACAGCATCATGTAGCAGTTAGCTCCAGTTAAAGAGCTAATCTAAGCTAATGTTAGCTAACCGGAGTTCGTGCTGAATTGTGACCCATACCCTTGACAATAAAAACTGTCTAAATGCTTCCTGCGAGGACCACGGAGGACCAAAAGAGCTCATTTTGCACAGTACAATGTGGGCTACACATATAAAAATACATTTTATTTTTGCTGAAAATTGTCTATATGGCCCCTTTAAAGGTCGTGACATTCTCTATAGGCATCAAGGACCACAAAAAAAATCACCATTTGAAAACCTATTCACTTCATGGCAATGAACTCGACGGGGCCGTAGGCGCAGACTGGCAGCCACGCCTCTGTCAGTGTTCCCCAGAGCAGCTGTGGCTATACAAGTAGCTTACCACCACCGGGTGTGACTGAGGAGGGATTGAATAATGTAATTGTAAAGCATCGTTGAGTGTTGAGAAAAAAGCTGTATACAGCCGATGCATTATAATTAAAATTAATAAGGCACAGTCAAATCCCACACATTTTAATATATGTTATTATGTCATGGTCATCATTCTGTTGTGTCAGTGCCAGCCCCTCGTCCGTCTGCTGCCTCATGCCACTGTGGATCTCTCAGATTAAGGCTGGCTCCAATCTGGCCTGATCAGCTCCAGGAAACAGATGACAACTATGATGAAGGGACAAACTACTCCAATCTGAGACAGCATCCACTAAATCAGAGAAGCCATCGGATCACGCACCACAAGTCATCACAGGAAATTACTGCAAATGCCTCTAAAGTGGATCGGAGGCAGTGAGCAATGTGCTCTTGCTGAATTTCACAAATCTGGGAGCTGTTTTAAACCAAGTCTGCAATTATTGCACCTGTTTTTTTGGAGGAAACCTTGACTTTAAAAGTTCTATAAATATGTGACTGTCCAAGGTGCTGAAATGTCAACAATAAAAACACAGACATTATTGAGTGGTTCAAATAAACAAGATATCCACCTCAAGTAGCCTGCCCACAATGTGTATTGGCGTTCAATAAAAATGTCCTTTTGCAGCACCACTACTGTGTTTTTTCAGTCGAGTCAGAGATTTCCACTTCAGTAGTTTTTTGGGGGGGGTTTGGGTTTACAAAAACACAAAATAAGATCCCTCTGAAATTTAAACGATCAACAAAGTGAACAAGGAATTTTAAACCTGGCTCCACCCAATATTAAGATGTCGAGGCACATTTTAAAACAATAAACTACATGTAATGCACAGTTCCCATTAACCAACTGGTACAATGTAATCATCATTTCTGTAAGTTGATTTTCTTTAAATGCCACAGTCCTTTTTTGATGTCTGTCAGACCCATGTTTTTGCTCTAACACAGCCACTTTATCATCTTTCGCTGTTCCCTCATGGTGCAGTATTGGCTGAATAATAGAGATAGAGGGCAGAATTAGACCTTCAGTGACACATTGTGGTTTTTGTGTGTGAGCAATTCGATACAGCCGTAAAGGACACCTTCACTCACCCGGGAAAAGGCCACATCTGTCTTGAGTGCACTGGCTTTCTATCACTACCACCTCTTTGTTCTGTCTGCAGGTAAAGAATATATTTGTTTTTGAAAATTGTATTGCTAGACTGTAGGGGATCCTTAATTGCAATTGTTTTTATAACTACATTTGAAAATCTTGCATACACAATTAATCAAGCAGAAGAGGCACACATAATACCAAAACAGGAGGGAGGTAGTGGCTCTGGAGTTAAAGTGAGTTGCCCATTTACCAATAGGTGATTCAATCCCTACTCACCACACCTGACACAAAATCTCATTAACTGGATTCATATCAGTGTTATGAAATAAACAATTGCTGTGTGCATGTATAGTCAATTTGTTGATTTCTATTTTGATAATGAGCAGGTAAAAATTCATTTATGTACCACTGCTGGGCCAAGCCGATGTGTATACCAATCGCACATTCATTTAGTGGTCATTAAATTATGTGGAGGTGTAAATGAATTTCTTGCTAATGATTGCCATCTATTCATTACTGTTATCTATTAATTATTCACACATAATTAAACTCCTTATAAGCATTTATCTAAAAATGTCACAGCGCTTCACTATAAACTGACGGTATTTAGTTATTACATAGTGATATCTCTTAAAAAGGCTTTATTCTGTGAGGTGAAGGTGTTACATTATTTGAGCATATGAGGGACAATGTTTCTTTGACATTTCTATAACATTTTAATATATATACCTTTATATATCTAAATCTCTGAGCCCTTCACTCGTTCTAGCTTCGGGAGGGATGTCAACATTAGAGTGCTCAGGGACACCAATGGCCTTTTAAAGGAAGTGGACAATGACATGTACTCTGGCTATGTGCTGCCTTTGACACAATTTACTACAACCTCCTGTTATTAGATATATAAACCCATTTTTGGGGTTAAATATTGACTGCTTCCCACATTTTGTGTATACAAGAAAAAAAATCCTCTACTTAATAAAGTTAATCTGTCTACAAGCAGGCGCGCTACCATTAGGCAAAAGTAGGCAGCTTCTTAGGGCCCCAAGCTTCCCATAAACAAAACCCAAAACAAATATGTCTTGGTAATTATTCAACTTTATATGGTAAAAAAGCTCTGTATGGTTAGGACATCTGGTTGCTGTGGGCTGACAATCAAGAAGTTATGATAGGACTTAAAAAGCACCACATTCAGAGGGCCCCCTGCCCATGTTCGCCTTGAGCCTCGAAATCGCTAAATCCGCCACTGTTTACAAGTATCAACGAGTGCTCATGAAGATTGACAAGGAAAAGGGCACTTTCACCAAATATGATAATGTGAATTTCTCTGTTGGTTACTAAGAAGATAGGATGTTTTCTCACACAGAAGGTCAATGAAGGGGGTCACTTGGTTGAATACTAATGAGAAATATTTGTTGTTAATAGGAGATAAAGTTGTAGAAGAGTGGCCACACAATTATACGTTTCCTTGCAGCAGATAAACCATCAAAGAGGCTTAGTCCTGATCAGTAGTCACAACACGGGCCAGTGGATTCGACACAACTATCCACTGACTGTAGGACACAAATGACCATGAGCCAGCCTCCAATGTCAAGGGAGGCTGTACAACCAGATGTAGCTTGTTTGAGGCCAAAGTTCAGCCCCGAGCGATGTCGCACCCCAAAGGGATCCAACATACAAAGGCAAACCACATTTCAGAACTACTGAGATACAAGTCACAAAAAGTTTGGGGCTATTTCACTTTCAGATGAAATTATAGAACGCTCATAAAATGCTATTAAATTACTATTAAAGACACATACACTCACAAATTACCATATTTAGTGTCAAGGGAGGATGTAGAATCAGATGCAGCTTGTTTGAGGCCAAAGTTCAGGCCTAAAAAATGCATTGCTACCCAAGTGATCAAACATACTGTGCTGGCATAGAAGAAAGAACATACAATCAGACTTATTTGGGATGTTTTGTCTGTTACTGCAAGTTATATGGAAACAAATATAAATCACTGCTCATGATTTTATAAGGAATATTGTATTAATTTTATCACCATGGTAATTAATTTTGTATCGATTAATTGAATGGAAATGATTTGTGTGTGAAGACCAGATAATATATGGTAAGCAACTATGGGCCTTATACAGTGTACACTCACACTAAATCGGTTTGAAATTGGCCTGATACAATACCTTTTACCAATTTGAGCTCAATAGCAGTTACATAAGACAACCTAATAAAGGGCCAGTGAGTGTAATGTTGAAGTTGTCTATCAAAACATCCTTAGGCTCAGTGATATCTCTAACAGAAAGTGTGACTTTCTTCATTTGTTGTATGAAACATGCATATGCAGTGGGTGGTATTGAGTGAATAGACCTCACCCATGCATTCTATGTTGTGTGCCCAGTCAGGTGCTTTACCCAGACATCATGAAGCAATTTGATTTGTAAATTAGAATCTCCAGAGTATTTTGAATGTAATTCAGTGTGGCTACAGTAATATTGCGTATAAAATACGGGCAAGGAGGTGCAGTGGTAAACCTTAATTAATTCAGCTCACTTCTGAGCGAGATGGTTATGAGTGTGAATCCCTTCTGTGCAGTTTAGCGTGTTCCTCAATTCACTCCCTCATTATAAAAAACAGGCAGTGGTAGCAGACCTTGGGCATCAGTTTTAACACTGCAAATAACTGGTGATAAAAAGAACAAGTGGTAGAAAATGAATGAATATATTATTGATGTCAGGCAGCAATGACAGCACTACAATGAAGACAGTCAACATATTTGTTATATGGATGCTCAGGATTCATTTATTTATTTATTTGTGTGTTTACGGTGCATATTAATGAATATTAAACAATGTAAATATGCCAGGTTATAGCCTTGGGCTAATTTCCATCTGCAGTCCTCCTGACAGGTTGATCACGTGAAGATATACATCATATACAGACAATTAGACAATGACAGTGTCTGGGGAAAGATGCTGGGAATAAGTCAATCAATTGTATTGCACTTACTCATATATTGGATATTTCAAGTGGGTCATATATACAAACTATAGAAGGTCAGAAGGTTCTTGTAATTAGTGTACAGAAGGTCAGAAGGTTCTTGTGATTAGTGTACAGAAGGTCAGAAGGTTCTTGTGATTAGTGTACAGAAGGTCAGAAGG
>JAVQKC010172521.1:0-11054 GCA_036025475.1 Philypnodon macrostomus
TCCTGTCAATCTTTGGATCCACATATGTATGTGAGCAGGTGTTCTCCAACATGAACATCACGCGCGCCTCACAGATAACACAGGTGACTGCATACAAGCCTGATGTGCAGACGCTGTGCACTGAGGTTCAGGAGCAGAAACCACATTAACCAAGTATGAGAAATATTTTAATTGTCTATTATTTTGACTACATCTATATTTTTCATTGTTCAGTGAAAAAGTCCTTTTGTTATTCAGGTCGACAACAGGCTGCACGCGCCAGTAAAAGGATGACGGCACACATAAATACAAGAACTCAAACAGACATGGAGTATTTGACTTTATGTTGAATGTTTTTGTTGCAGAAATGTAATTTTGTTTTTTCTCTGCAGTCGTTCATTGAACACATTATAGTTTGTTTATGCATAGCATAAAGGTAAAAAAAACATTATATGCAGAGTTAGTTCATTTTAAATGTCAAGGGTTTTAACTGCAGAAAGAAGGGATCCAATGTATCCAACCAAGCTGATTTGAGTGTCCAGCTTAAGAAGCTCACTGAGCACCTAATTCTCCTGTAGGGATTGAAATATAAAAGGGAGAGATGGTAGGGGGGAGGGAATTATGAATAGGTAATGAGTCAGAGAAATTGACCAAAATCAGTGGGAGTGGCAGTAGCGAAGGCATGACCAGATTGGATGAAATGTTTATTGAGCATATTTACCATGGTGGTCTTATCTGAAACGATTTTTGATCCTGACCATTTTTAAGGGAGCGTGTCCGTTCAGAATAGAGATGAATGTATTTTTTAAATATGACCATGCATTCTCAACAGTAGGAATAAGGCTAATTCTGTGCCATTTTTCTTCTGCCAGATCATGCAAGAAGGCTTGCTCATTGAAGTTTTTAAGGTGCCGTTTATAGATGGTTAGAGGAGGGGACTTGATATTTGTACCATTTCTTATGCAAACAATACTGCAGTGTTCACTGAGACAGAAAACTGCAGATGGTCTATTTGTGACAATGACATCAATTAGCTAACAGCTAACAGCCACCATCGTTGCTAGTAACGTGGCAATAAAAAATAAAAACCTCAAAAATAGGTTCAACATCACTGACATAAATGACAGAAAAAAACAGACAAGTTGCAGTGACTCATTGTGAACAATCATTCGTCATTCATTGTGATCTCATAGTGATGGGATTTTTTGGCTCTTTTGAGGAAGCCAAATCTTTGAGATCTGTTAATGTCAAAGAGCCATCCAAAAGACTAGCATGTGTACACTGTGTGTAGTTACAGGATGTGCTACTATACAAAACAGAGACTACATATCCATGCTAAATTACTTTTAGTGCAAAAAAAACTGTGTCTCTTGTGTTATTTACTCAGCTGCTGTGCTGTTAAAAAAAAAATAGGGGGATAAATAGCACTTCTAAGAAATAGGATCCAGTTCGAACCGTTCATGTCAAAGGTCCGTTCAAAAGACCTGATTTGTTCATGAACGTTACATCTCTAGTGTCCTCATAAGCCGTTGTCATAGACTAGTCTGTTGATCAGATATGTCCTCATAAGAAGCTGTCATAGACTAGAACAATGAAATAATGCAGACCAATATTTGCAGCTCAGTATTTTTTTTATTTTTTTTTATTAACTCACTCAATGTATATTATTGGAATTTCCCTTCCTTTGCTATTTGTATAAAGTCTGGTGTAAGAGAAGTCATTTTAATGCACAAGCAATGCTCTACATTGTGGTGCTTGAGTCGGTTCCGCGCATATGTTTTAATTACATTCATTGAGGAGAAGGCCAACTCGCATGTATAGGTGGAAGGAAACATCATCAGCACTGATTGAGCATTGGGATGTGGACTGTGGAGAATTTAGGGGTTAACTGAAAATGGATGGGATTGCACACAAATATGATATAATATTCTTTTGATAAAACGTAAGCCATCAAACCTTGAGGTGAAGTTTTCTTCATGACTTCTTCATTTGGCCTGACGTTTATGTAGGAAAATGGGGAATTTTAGGGAAAGCTCGGTCTCATACGGAGAGATGGCATGCATCCTGCGTTTGATGGTGCTGCTCTCTTATCTATAAATATGGCTGATAGGGTTATTGATCCGAAGTGACGAACCAGAGATGAGACCTGGGCGCAGCGCAGTAGTGTAGAACACTTCTCTGAGTTTCCAACTGAGCCTTCACAAATATTGTATTTAGGTGAACTCTAAACAATGGAAACAGTATAACCCCTAAGTGTATTGTGCATATTAATCTTGTCCAATTGTAATCACAACCCCTCTATGAATGATAGTGATGGGTTGATCTTTAGCTTTTCCCGGCTCATCATAAGTTAAACGAACTTCTGGTTTAATGGTTCTTTTAGACTTAAGGCCTGGAGTTTTAGCTAATTGATTACAGGGAGTATTATGTTTTGGGACTCTGGCAGACCGTGACTCTGGCGTCCATCTCCACCACTGAGATTGGTTCCTGGACTTCCATGTCATCTTGGTCTGACTCCTCTAGATTTGTCTAAGGTTAACTTTCTATATCAGGCTCTGAGACATCCTCACTTTGTAGTTCTTCGTTTGTACTTTCCTCCTCTGAAAAGTTTTCATCATAGTAATTTTCTTGGTCCATAACGAGAGACTCTTGTCGTATCTCTTGAGATTTGAGAGCATGCTTTATGCCTTCTTGGATTCATTCCCTTGTGTAGTATGGTCTTTGAGGTTTGTAGTACTTGTATTCGGAAGACGAGTCTGTATCTTGAGACACTTGAGGCTCAGGTAAAACAGTCGGCTGCTTATGTATTTTAGGCTTTGCCTTTCTACCGTTCTTTTCTTCGTTGGAGACTGGCAATCTCACCTGTTGTCCAATAGGCAGAATGTGAACGGTCTTCACTTTTCCACTTCCACTCTCTTTTTTCAGTTGATAGACAGGAAGATTTGGCATTTTCCCATCGACTCGGTAAGGTATCGGACTCCATTTTGTTTGTAACTTGTGTTTTCCCTTTAGGCCCCAGTTCTTCAGTAAGACTCTGTCACCAACTTCTAAAGACTAGAAACCAACTCTTTTGTCATAGCTGTTCTTATTCTTTTAAGAAAATAAGGTGAACACCCTGTAGCATCACATCTTGTGCTATTATAGGCATGAACCAGATAAGGGACATGTTGACTCCACTGCCAGATGAAGAAGTTTGGTATGAGCACCAGCATCCTCACCAACTTCTACAGGTGCACCATCGAGAGCCTGCTGACGGGCTACATCACAGTGTGGTACAGGAACTGCACCGCTCAGAGCCGAAAAGCACTACAGAGGGTAGTGCAAACAGCAGAGGACATCACTGCCAGCAGTCTCCCCCCCATCCAGGACATTTACCATAGCAGGGGTCTGCATAAGGCACGCAGCATCACTAAGGACCCTACTCATCCAGCACAAGGGCTGTTCCGTCCGCTACCCTCTGGTAGACGATACAGGAGCCTGCCAGCATGCACTAAAAGACTCAGAGACAGTTACTACCCCCAAGCTGTCAGACTACTGAACTCTCAATAATGCTCCCAACAATACTGAACTCTCAATAATACTGCAATAAATCACTTTACATAATATGTTTAATGCTGCTGCACTATTTGAATGTATGTATCATGTATGTGCATATCATGTGCAATACAAAATTCATCTGTATAAGTATTTTACCACCTGTGAAATACTTATACCTTACTTAAATCCAACTGCGCCTTTTGTATTTTTCTCTTTTTATTATTGTACTTTTTTATTATATGTTTATTATATTGTCACTTATCTCTTTTTGCACACTTTTTTACCATGTACTATTATTGCTTGCTACTAGTACTTCATCAGTATCTTAGCGAGTCTAACAGTTCTTCTGATCCAAAGCATTTCATTGCATTTTCAGACCCTGTGTTGAATGTGCATATGACAAATAAACTGAAACCTGAAACCTCTTTTAATGCTCCCACTGGTTTCATGGGGCCTTTGTCCTTTCTGTGATTTCCTCACATGTGAACTTTTCATAAGACAACATCATACTTTGTCTCCAGGATTTAACCAGTCCGACTGCAGCAGTGAGCCGTACTTCAGCTGCAGGAATGGGAAGTGTGTTCCCCTCAGCCTGGTGTGTGACGACAAAGGCATTGATAACTGTGGAGACGGGAGTGACCTGGAGGAGAACCTGCTGATGGGCTGCAGAGGTACGTGTCTATAGAGCATTCTCACATTTGCACTGTTCCCCAATAAACGTTTGTTTGTGCCCTGGCCCTGTCGCAACTGGATTGGAACCCTGAAACAGGATTTGGGCTGTGCATGTGCGGACGTTTTCTCATTATTGTGTTTTCAATGTAATTTTTATTCACAAGTATTCTTCTTTATTGCTAAATGAGTTTAGTTGTGGCTAAATACTAATAGTTATTATTTATTTTTGTGTTAGTTTGGGGAGTCCCAAATCTTGAAAAATTAGCAGAAGCTTTATGTGGATGTCATTAAGATTACAGGAGAACGGTCCGGTTCTTAAAATATAACCACTGGCCACCATTATCATCCCATAAGTGAGTTGGTTTACTTTATCTCATTGTTACCACTTTACATGATAACAAGCCATTCATTAAATAGATTAAACAGTGCCTAAAAACATGCATTCATTTATTCTTTGTCAATTATCCACCAGACAACCAGGGTAAGTTCCATTATAAAATAAAAGCATGACATTTTGACCAATCAGAGAAGAGAACCAAGATGCTGGCATGAGTGAGGGGAGGAGGGGGGACTGTAGCAGGACTCAGGAGTGAGAGTGGAGAGAAAAAAGAGAAAGTGGCTCAAATGACTCGTGATAAGCTCAAAACAATCAAAGGTAATACTTTGTCGTTCAAACGCATTCATAGACATGTATACCAAATACTGTTCTGATCAAAATCACTAATGTCTGGGTTTGTTCAGCCAGATAAGAGAGACATATCCAGGATAACCAGCTTCGTAGTACAGGGCCCTAGTAAAGTCAAAAAAGTACTATGTGCATAATACATAATATGTTTCAGTATAGGAGATATAAAGTGATTTTAAGCAGAACAGTATTTGGTATATTTATATATATATATATATATATACAAAGTCTTAACTTTGTTGCGAACTTATCAAATAAATGCTTGTGGTGCGTCAGTCAGCTGAGCCTCTTCCCTCCCTCCGCCCCGCTTCAGTCCACCCCCCTCCCTTCACTCATACGACAGTTCGGTTCTCTTCACTGAGTGGTGCCTTACCCTGGTTCGGAGCAGGTTAGCCATTCAGCATGAGTTTTATAGAGATCCACCATGATAGAAAATGAACCAGTTTCGTACTACTGACAACCCAGGCTAAACCCTGAAGTTAGCTCGCTGGCCCTCTAATCCAGTTTTAGAGTACTGGGCCCATCAGCAGTGTTGCAGGAGCAGACAAGATATGATGAAGTCTGTGAATCTAAACGTTTTGGTGTCTTACTAAAATTCATCACAGTGCCTGGGAATGCTTCTTTAAATATGTTATGGTATAATTCTTGCCCTACCCACTGGTTTGTCCTGCATGTATTTTTCTTTTGATTGTTTGTTTTTCAGCAGTTCTGCCTCTTGCCTCTGATCCTCCCCCTCCACTCACAGCACCCCCTCCTGTAGTGGAAACCCCCCCCAGTGTGCCCCCTGTGCACCACAACTGTGCCCTGCCTGACAGCTCTCCCAGCCACGAGTCCATATCCAGTAAGTGACCAGGGTCTTAAAAGGAGCAGCTTTTGGGTGTTATTTCCAGTCGAAAGGCAACAAAGGAATAGATGTAAACCTCCACAGCTTTCCTCACGAGAAAAAAAGAAGAAAACAATGGGAAGATGCTTGTGGACGAGTACAACTGGCCAAAGACCCTCGGCTGTGCTCTCGCCATTTTAGCCCAGATGCATTCAAAGCATTTAGTTGGTTGCTAAAAAAGCTTAGAGGTGCATTTGGTTAACCATAAGAGAAAACTAAGAGCAAATGCAGTGCTGACCATTTTTCCCCACAAGGAGCATATGCGTCTGTGAGTAGCGAGTGAAAACAAGCAAGAAAAAAGAAACACGTCTACAGTAGCCACCGTGGTTGTGGATGACGACCCATCAACAAACACTGTTATTTATCGTTATTTCACTGTATAGTAAAAAAAATGTTTTAATCATGTGGGTCTGTGATCATGGATAGCTGTCATAAAATTGAGCTCTTTACAGCAAATGCTCTCAGACTCTTGCGTCCTCGTGTGTCGGATTGTCTTAATTTTCATCTAAACTAACTACTAACTTACTATTTTCATCTTGGCTATCCCCATGCCTTCGGGGGGTCTCTGGTTTGAACTAGAAAGGCTGAACAGAAGCCATTTTCATTGGGCTGCTGTGAACATGACTGTGAACTATATGCGGTTCAACCATGTGACGTCACTACCCAGAGAAGTAAAATAAAGTTTTATATAAAATTCACTTAAAAAGGACAACATTTGGCTTGTTTTTATGCCACATAAATACCAGCACAGAGTTAGATACACAAACTGACTTGTCCAAATGAGGGCCACCTACCAGAATGATTGTTGATAAATATTTATCATCTTTTTATTCAAGTTGTTGATAGCTTTTTTTATTAACATTGTATGGTACTGTAAGAAACACAGGATGCTGTGGGTTTGGTGTATGAATAGGTGGCTCTAAATTGCATATGGTGAGTGAGAGAAATGTTGTCTGGCAGTGTATGTCTCTGTGTCTCTCTGGTTACCTTGTAGGTTTAACCTCTCTTGCAAAAGTTTAACAGCTAACATTTTAGTCTGCTTTGAAGTGTTAATGTTTCCAGACAGGTTTAAAATGTGCTGTAAACTGACTTGTTTTAAAAACAATATTGGAAATCTACTTATAATCCCAATATTTGTCGTAAAAATTGCAATTTGATATAGCTCTGTTGTTGTATTAATGCCAGGTGTTTCCTCTGCACTCAGACCCCTCCCCCTGGCCTGTCCTCCTGCTGTGTGTGGTGGTAGGTGTGGTCACAGGCGTGCTGCTGTTCTGCTGGTGCTGCTGGAGCCCGGGCTGGTTCTTGTGGCGTGTCAGCATTTGTCGTTTTGTGCCGTGCTGTAACTCTGCCTGCTCAGCTTGTCAGCTCTGTGGGGGCATCAAAGAGCAGAGAGTGGCCAAAGTCAGTCCGCACCCTCAAGCCAACGGGACCCCAACCACTGCCACTGTCAGTCGGACTGAGGAGTGTGTCCCCCCTGCTGTGGTGTAGAACCCACTACAACCCTAGATGTATATATTGTCATATCTTTGTTCTGCATGGATGGTGCAATCATATTCGCTATGCTACCTTTACATTAACATTAGCCAACTTGACAAATGTGGGTGGTTTTTAGTAATTTTGTCTAGTAAGACAATCACTTTCACTAGCCACATCTTCTGGTTAAAAGTAATATTTTAGTAGAAAGGATAAGGATTGGATTCTTATCACAACAGGACGGGGAAAAATGTAATAATAACAAGGCTGCTCATTTTCATGGATCTCTCCCAAAATCAATTTAGTAAATTCTGGCTTTTCCTTATTTCATCCAGTTTGGTGCGGTTTTATTGAAGTTGCTAACAGATGTTCCTGATGTCATTTTTTACCTTTCCTGATTTTCACCCAAATCCGTTCCACTTTTTGCTAATAGACAAACAAATGGTCAAACGACAAAATAACAGGCAAAAACATAACTGCATTGAGTAATAAGAGAAAATTATTTTTCAAATTACTCTCCGTACTACAACTCCTTATAAGGCAGCGCGCAACTCCTTATATGGCAGCGCGCAACCTCAAAAACAAAATGATACCAAGGGGAAACCCTCAGTGTCTTCTAAAACAAAGCCCTGTAGGCATCTGTGCTACAGTGTAATTTTTTGACAGTTACTGTATTTAGCAGTAGACCACTGAAGTAGAACTGAATGTACACTATCTTCACTTTATACCAGTGCTACGATGATGGATATTCTACATGTCGATGTTAATGTACACTCACTGGCCCTTTATTAGGCACACCTTATGCACTGCTACTTTAAAGCAGAAACTCAGTATGTGCCCAAATCGCCCTAGCGAGAGAAAGGTTTTTGACGTCTGTAGCTCCTCCCCCTCACTTCTGAGACATACCCCTGAAGTCACGCCTCTTCGTTTACTTTCATGGAAGATATAGTTGTGGGATGGAAGAACTAGTTAATACAATTTTGTTATAGCCGTGCTAATGCTAACCAAGATGCTACATTGATAAGGCTACATTTTTAACTTATACTGAATTTAGTCTTACCTGTCCATGCATCAGCTTTGAAACTCCTTAAAAACATAAAGATCCCTCCATCTTTGCAAAACAGGTCTTTAGTGTGCTCTGTTGGCTAGTGTAGCATCCGAGGCGGCCGGCAGTCAGCTCCGTGCAAAGTGATGTTTGATTGACAGCTAGTCAGTCAATTAGGCTTAGTTTTCTGGACTAATACGTTATCAGCCAACACATATCGGCACTGTGTTCAAAATGTATAGTGGTCTATAGGACGGGGGGCGGGACTTAGACAAAATAATAAATGACAGAGTTACTTTACATCATAGAACAGGCCCAGACTGTTCTATTTACTCATTTAAAAGAAATCATACATTTCTAGACTTAGAAATACTCCAGACTTCTGCTTTAACAACAGTCACATGGCAGCAAATCAGTACATATAATTATGCAGCCATTTTCAGTAAATTTCAAAAGTGAACATCAAGGTGGAAATGAAATGGGCTGTAGTAAATATAGTGTCTTGTTTGTGGTGGGGCTCTGACATGCAGTTGGGATTTCTTTGCATGTGATTGAGAAAAATATTCAGTGAGTGCCAAATATATGGTGAAAATGCCATGCTGATGTCTACCTAATGAGTGGCCAGTGAGTGTTTATACATAGCATAAAGTTTTGGGTTTATTTGTATATGTTTTGTGTGATCATATATATTGTGTTTTGTGTGTGTTGCAATTTTCTGTTAAAGCTTAAAGATATAGTCCGAAAGTTTCCTCTAAAAATGTGTTAATTAATTTAGAAAATTAAGATATGCTTTATCTGACCTTGTTCTATGATGTAAAGTAGGTAAGCTGTTATTATTATTTTAATTTAGTCCCTCAAATCGTTTGTGGGTTCACACTTGGACCAATAGTTGTCGAAGTTTTACTTTAGTCCATCCCCTGGCTTCTATAGACCTTTACTTTCTTTACATCATAGAACATGTTTTTTAGATTTTGTTCATATAGGAAACCTACAGACTACATCTTGAAGTAGTGAAGTGAAGATTTGACCAAAATCAGTGTAAAAAAACTTTCAGTCTGTCCTGGGACTGTTGCCAGGCACTAGCCTGAAGACTCCTACTGTATGCGGGAGTCCATTGCCCCACATGCATGTGCGTCACTGTGGAGAAGGTCACTCCGGCTCAGCGCTTGTGCCAACATTCCACTCATCTTACTGTACAACAATTCCTATTGAATTGGATGGTCACATGTTAAAAATTATATTTATGTATTTCATCAGCATGAATGAACATCTGGCTAACCAGAGCCTTGCAGTTCAGATCCACAAAGGTCAGTGGTCTCACACTTGTGTAGGCCTGACCTTTCCACCCATCTAAAGTAAAGTCCATATATTGAGATTGAAAAAACAGAAAAATCTTAAACCTGCAACCGGCTGAGGGGCTGCTGTGGCCATTGTTCAGTGTTTTACAGCTTTAACAAATAAAGGCTCATACAAACCTGTGTGGCTCTATACATACACACCACAGACTACTGCTGTGAGAGAAGAGTCTTTATTTAACCAGGAAAGTTCCACTGAGATTAACAGCCCTATTTTACAAGGGGGGCCTAGCCCCAGTGTTTTTGTGAAAAAAAGTGATCAAACCTGGGACCTTGTACCAGTGCTTCTCAAACTGTGGTTCCCTTAGTCATCCACAAGAAAGTGTCATAAAGAAAATTTATTTAATTCAGTGTTTCCCAAATTGTCCCATGACTCCCTAACTTTATAAGCAGGAAAACCATACAAACCCACCCTTTTGTATCAGTGTCTATATGGCGAGATTAGGTGGTCTGCATTTTGTTCTATGCCAAAGTGGTCCTTAGTTTATAAAACGTTTGAGAAACACTGATATACCATTCCCTTCACAAGGTGGGCCATTCTTCTAATGTATTCGATACTTATATAAGAACATTTAATTGTTTATGAGCCTAATACACTCACCAGCCATTGTTTAGGCAAACCTACTATACAATCAGCCAATCACATTTCTTCAAGCCTAAGGATTTAGTCATGCACATACGAGTATGTTAAAGGTTAAATGTTCCCGAAAATAAACATTGTTTAAAAAACCTACGTGTGAACGCGATAACTCAAGAACTAATTGCCAGATCATTTTCAATTTTTGCACACAGGTACATTTCATAAAGACGCCGAACTCTATCGATTTTGGTATTTCTACAATGAATATTAATTAAGTATTTAATTAATGATTGCCCTAAACTGTGAACGTAATAACTCAAAAAGTCTTTGCCAGATCTTTTTCAACTTTTCTAGACAGTTACATATCATAAAGACACAGAGCAGGCGTGGACCAACGTGATTCTATAATATCGGATTATATTCACCAATATAATGATACTATTCAAGCTGCACTACCTGTTTTTTTTTCCATTGTATTTGAGCAACAAAAATTGCTCAGGCAATGGTACAGCATAACAGAGGGCTGTATTATAAGGGTTTTTGTTTTGGAGCAAGGGACACAAATGTTCAACCAATCACACGCTTCCACAGGAGGGCTCTGATTGGTTGCTACACCCTTTATTTCTGTAGAACTAGAATCTATCAGGAATCATTTCAGTGAGCTGATGTTTTATTATATCGGCGAAAACAGATAACCATAAAACCGATATTATGGAATCGCGTCTGCAGATCCTAGCTGTGAACGCGATAACTCAAAAACGAATTGCCGGATCAGTTTCAACATTTGCACACAGGTACATACCATAAAGACACCGAACTGTATCGATTTGGGTACTTCTTCAATG
>JAVQKC010172539.1:0-13379 GCA_036025475.1 Philypnodon macrostomus
TTCACAGTTTTGGCCCGTTATTAATTAATTACTTAATTATTATTCATCGAAGAAGTACCCAAATCGATACAGTTCGGCGTCTTTATGGTATGCACCTGTGTGCAAATGTTGAAACTGATCCGGCTATTTGTTTTTGAGTTATCGCGTTCAGAGCTAGGATCTGCGGACACGGACGAACACCGACGTGATTCCATAATATTGTTGTTTTGCCGATATAATGAACCTAAAAATTTTTGTGGAGTTGTATACTAAATCATTTTCACTTTTTTCTGAGTGACATCTTTCCAGGTCACATCTTGGCTCCATCACAAGTAGGGATGTGCAGATATATTGGCCAAACATTGGTATCGGCCAATATTCACAATTTTGATCAGTATCTGTTGTTTATGTTGAAATGTACTAATAATTATGGATTAATAAATACATTGAAGTTTCAAGAAGCAAAGTCCTCTAAATCATGTTTACAGAATATCGGAATCGGTATCGGCCAAATTGGTAATTGAAATATCGGCATCGCCAAAGTTATTGGCATCGGCATCGGCCAAGAAATGTCATATCGGTGCATCCCTGACACAAGGCATCATTTTTTTTAAGCTGTAGACTGTATAGACCTTGAGATTACAATGGCACTTTGCTCATCGAACACACAATATACTCATTTAGGTAATGGCTGTCTAAACGGCCCATACATCGCTGTGATATGCCTGCCCTCATCATAGAACTATTACACTCTCATATGACGAAAGTGTCTGTGGGAACCATCAAGATGAGATCTCACATACACACTGCTGGGAGAATCACTGACATTTACCTTATGTCTGATGAACAAAGGTAATTGGATAATCTAAAAAAAATCTGTAATAACCTGGCCTTTAAGATGGCTTGAAATATTGTTTGAGTGTAGGGACACCACTGCTTTTACATGAGCAGGCAGCAATATGTTCTGTATGGGAAATTTCCATCTCTTCCTAACCATATGCTGCTCATCTCTTTCACATGTGACTGGGCCAATGCAATTCCATAGGGCAATGAAGATGGAGAGTGGAGCGTGCCACTAAAGGTATCCAAGTGCATTATCGGCAGCCATGCTGGAGACAAAAAAAAAAAAATATTCTGCTTGATATTCAAGTTGTGGCAGCCTTTATGGACAATCACATGAAGGACTTTAAGACGATAAATCAAAAAAACCTATGTGAAAATGGTTCTCGTCCCTTCCCTCCTTACGAAAAACTTTCACACTATCTTGCTATTATTATCGCTCCCTTGCTACTAAAGGCTCTAGTCTCTTGAATAGCGGCCCAATAAAACGTGGCCAGAATAAGAATGCACAGGCTTTACAGTTTCATCCTGTATTCCTGTCAAATGTAAGCAAACCAAGGACAATTGCACTGATCAAGTATAAAAAAAGCCGCCATAAATAGAGCTATGTGGTGTCTCGACTGAATCACGTCTTGGTGTAATTCTGGTTTCAACCATTAAATCTATTGCTATGCCATGTTATTTTGGCTGCGTGATGAGGCGGGCGGTATTATTAGCGGAGTGTTATTGAGTTGTCTTGGAAGGAAGCGAATGACAGCTCCCTCATACTGGCATCTGACACTGAAACCGTCACTAATGGTAATTCTTCTGGTGCTTGTAAAGACATTCATCACTAATAATGATAAAAGGCCTGTCCGAGGGGAGGGGGCACAGTGTCCTTAAGAATGCCCTTGAAATGCCTGTTAATTCAGATGGGAGAAGACATCTACTTTCATTTGGTTGGTGTGTCCTCTACAGGGAAAGGAGACACCCTTTGTATGGAGTTAACAACGTGCCTTTGGGTCATGATAGATTTCAGGGGTCCACGGTGGCAGAAATGTGTGTGCTACGTGGTTCAGTTGTCTCTAATTCTGACACACAAGCTCTCTGGATCAAGTCTGAACGTCCTCCCCGTGTTAACGTAGGTTTTACTCCGGTTAATCTAGCTGTTTCCAGGCTTGGCTTTCAACTGTAAATTGCCCCTCGAATCTGTGAATTTTCTTTCAGTGTATGTTTCTGTGTCAGTTGGTAGGATAGGCTCAAGTCACCCCCCACAATACTGAGCAACACATATCATTCCTGCATATGTTTTTGCACAACAGAGAACCATGGAATTCGGCAATTGAGTACAAACAGCCATTTCTCGATGATAGTTTTACTGACTTGTATTTCAATAAACTAGAACCAAAACTGTCAGACATCAGGCATCCTTTGTAAAAACTCATCTACTATTTATCATTTGGTAACAAGATGTATGTGAGAGCTGTGTTCTCATAGATGACTGCAGACATTGTATAAATGCATAATGATCTAAATGGACAGAGTGGAAATGGTAAAATGCTATAACATCTGGTGACATGCAGCAAAACTGAAGTCCCTTATTCTTCTACACGAAGTCTAAATCAAAGTGTCTCTCAGCGGTGACGCATGTGGCTTAAGAATAGGGTTTGAAGAAGACTAGATTGGCCAGTGACCAATTTCCCTAATATTAGGCCTTGAAAAGAGAGCATGTCTTGCCACATAAAGAACAGTGGTGTTATCTGAGGCTATTGTCAATATCCACTCACCGGCTCCTTGTCTCTAAGAGCATTGTGTTCACATTTAAATCAAGCTCAAAGAAAAACAAAAACACTATCGGGAATAGAAGTCACGGGTGGCTACATTCACACACTAACAATTAAAGACACCAAAATCACCAAATTAATTTTGCAGTGTGTACTTGTGTCTGTGTGTGTGTAAACATTTGGCTAAAGATATTTCTCACACTGCAATTTACCGGTCCAGCGAGACTGAAGGGTTTTGTTATTTGGTGACTGTGTGTGTGTGTGTGTGTTTCAAACTGCAGTGAAATGAGTCAGAAGCAGGGATTAGAGAGGGGTTATAAGCCTGTTGTAGAAGTTAGGGCCTTTTTAGCTCAAGATCAGACAAAAGGCAGTGCTACAGCCAAATCAGACGTTCCGCTTCCCACACTCGGCTCTCTTCTTCTTCTTCTTCTTCTTCTTATCATTGTTGCAATACAATGACTGTGCCGCACGCCCTTGGGTACACTCACCATTTGAGAAGCACAAAGCTGCTCTAATTGTTAACGGTACTAAACTAAGACCAAGACTTTTAAGACCACGCCAAAGATAAACATAAGGGGGTTGTTGATCAGTGCCTGTCAATTTGGACCAAAAACAGAATTCATGTTTTCAGTGGTTTCTTCATTTCTGTAATGTATATGTGAACTGGTAAATCAAGGTCCATTGTAGATTAATGTCCGAGTGAGTAGTTCCATCATTTCTGGAATGGGCTTCAGTTTTTACATCAACTCATTTACATTACAGTAAACTCACCATTCATTATTTTTAATATGCTTAAACAGTTTACATATATTATCTTGTCATTGTCAGTGTTTGTTCATGTTCAAAGCCCTGTATAAATGGTATCCAGTATGCCCCAATCCTAACGAATGTGCCTTGTTTGCCTCATTAACCAGAGCGATCCACTTGGCTGCTTTTACAAAACATGCGTACAGATAGCCGTGATTTTACGCATACATACTCCCATCACAACATTCTTATATTATGTATCAGGCACAGCGCTGGGTTAGTAAATGGGTGTCAGGACAGAGACATATGGTCTATTGGGGTTTCTCTGCATATGTCTTTAAGTGGATGAATGCAGAAAATACTACAGTAGGGAAAAGAGTTTTTGCTTCCAATTAGGGCCAGTTATTCCTGACATCTGCCAAAAAAAAAAAGACCAACACCCCTGCACTGGTTTTATTATATCAGCTTACCTGCTTGTGACAATGATTTGTTTTACAGTCTACAGCTTATAGAGAAATGTCAGCTATTTCTAAAGTGGACAATTACAGTAGATGGGCTTGGACATAGTTCATATGGCCACATTCAGAGTCATTGACAGGTTCAGCTTGAACTCAAAAATGGACTATTTGACAATGTGGTGCAAAGTGGCACTGACTGCAGTCTGTATGCCCTCCTTGTTGATTTTCTTCAGGTATTCTGACTAACTCACATTGTCCAAAGACATGCAGAAGAATTGTTACATCTAAAAAATGTGAACGTTTATGGTTTTTCTCTGTGCATGTCTTTGTTTAAGTCATGCAACTGGCTGATCATTGACTATTGTACACTGCCTAAGGCCCATAGTTTCTGGGCTTGTAACCAACTGACCCATGATCAGTAAAGAGAATAAGCAAAAAAAAAAAAAAAAAAATACAATGAATGAATGAATGACAATGTCTACTTTGGCTTTGACATGAATGAGTTTTAGTACATATTACAACTATGGCTGCAGAGTCTGTATGTCCTCCTTGTTGATTTTCTCCAGGTACTCTGACTTACTCCCATTGTCCGAAGACATGCAGAAGAATTGTTACATCTCATATCTTTGTTTAAGTAATGCAACTCGCTGATCATTGACTATTGTACACTGCCTAAGGCCCATAGTTTCTGGGCTTGCTACCAACTGACCCATGATCAGTAAAGGAAATAAGCAAAAACAAAAACCCCCATAAAATGAATGAATGAATGACAATATCTACTTTGGCTTTGACATGAATGAGTTTTAGTACATATTACAACTATGGCTGCAGTGCAGAACAGCAAAATGATTATGCATTTTTCCCCAAAAGCACATGCCTATGATGAAATGTCGTGTAGAGGAGAGGAGATAGTGCGGGTGATGACAGATCATTCCACTTAAGCAGAAAATCCACCCACACATGAACGCTGATATACACAAGGCATTGATAAACACACACAGACCTCTAAAAAGTGTATAGAGATGAGATTTGGATGTCAGCCAGTGCAAGATATTACAACCATAATTCATTACTGGCCCCAGCCGAACCAGGATTTTTACTGCCTGGAATGAATAGTAAAAAGTATAAAAAGAAAATTATGTTCACAAGGGGGATAAGTGGAGAGAGATGGGTGAATTTGTATTGGGCAAAAAATAAAATGCTAATGTTATTGTGTGAAAATGCCTTGGCGGAAAGAAGATTAACAACACACATTTCAAAAAAAGGAGATAACAAAAGACTGGCCATAATTAAATAGTGTTAAAATTACTGGTCTACTAGTCGGCCAGTCATTATTTTTTGTCCATTGGAATGATGTAGGACAAATAAAAGTAAGCTTGCAAAATACCGATTTTTGTTATGAAGACTAGCCACGTCATCTCATTAGCTGGGACTGAGCGTGGCGCAGTGTAGAAATGGCTCAGTAGGTAAATATACTTAAGAGCTATATTGAAATGGGTCAGCCTTACAATTGTCCCCTCCTGGGAACAGTCATTGTGCATTAGAGTATGTAATAATTGCTGTAACATTTGCAGAAAAAAAGCCACGATTTCCATATACTATACGAATAAGCTATACAATCACTAAAATGCCATAAATATTTAACACAGATGGGAGAATTCTCAGATGTACATTCTAAGTGCCATGCCTAATTTACACTGAATGTGGTACGGATAAGGAACGGGCGCTGTAGGAGCTCCCAAAAAGAAACCATTGAAGTCAGTATGAATTCAGTGTGAATTAGTCATTTAGCATTTAAAGTAAAATCCTCTAGTTGTGAGGTAAATGCTCTTTATTTTTGCACCATTCTTGGCCCCTTGAGGCTGGAGTTAGTATCTTTGGGTGTATGTCATAATGATGCCAAATCCTTCAGAAAAACCAAATGAAGAGTTAGTTTTCCCTGGACCTTTACTTTAAAAGCCCCACTCTATAACAATTACTTTGCAGGAGGATCCTATAACATATAGATGAATAATTAACACATAGCTGGTCCCAGTTATGTGTTTAGGATAAAAGCTATTGATGCAAATCCTTTATACTATACTATCTCAATGTAGCTATGGCACCTTTTTCCCTCTCAACTTGTTAAGGCCACGTTCACACATGGCTGTCCTTTAGTGCCAGGGTATTATTGCTATATGGTTCTTGACAGACACAGCTCTTTAAGGGTTAGTGGTCATACCTCATTAAGTTGACATACAGTATGTGCTGCCCATTACATTGATATAGTGGCTTAGTGACACCCAGGGCCTGTCAGGAAGACCCCACCCCCCCCACCCCCCCAAAAAAAAGAATCTGTCATTTACCAGCGGCCAATGAAAAACACAAACTATCACAGATCATAATCATAATAATAATAATTTCCATTTATATAGCGTATTATTCATTCACTCCACAGTCACACCTGATGATGGACATTACTTATGTAGCCACAGCTGCCCTGGGGCACACTGACAGAAGCGTGGCTGCCAGTTTGCGCCTACGGCCCCTCCGACCACCACCGAACACCAATCACACAACCACATTCATAGGCAATGTGGGTTAAGTGTCTTGCCCAGGGACACAACGACAGTGTGTGCTTGGACGGGGGCTCGAAGCACCAACCCTCTGGTCGAGGGGCGAGCGCCTACCCACTGCACCACTGCCGCCCCATTCATGAGAATAACTGATGATTACGGTTCATTATCTCCTTTGGAAAGAAAATTTACCATCGCAAAAATGAACGCTACAAATCCGTTTAATGCATTTTTTGAAGCTTGGTACAGAGTGGAGCATGTCAATCAAAGTCATCTGCCAGTGTGTTATTCAGACTACAAGTGCTCAGCCCTGATTACGCCCCCGGCTTCAGTTGCACCATTAGGTTCCTAAGAGCGCTCTCAGATGAATGTAAGTTATAAAATGAGACGGTGAGGATGAGTGCCAACAAAGCTAAAAAACTGTAAAAAGGATGAGTGGGGATATAAAAAAAGAAATCTTTGAGCACCCCGCCTTAAGAACTCGAGCGCATGTCAGGGCTTTTTCATAAATACGTGATGAATGAAGAATAAAGGCGACTCTGAATCACTGGGGGAAATACCGAACACAGAAAGGTGAGCAATGCAACACTTTGACTATAAAGCAAGGGCAGGTTTGACGAGACACAGAGCAGTCGTCAGGGATGGTAAATTGATTTGTGCTTTGGCTGACTACAACATACTGTTATAGCTGGAAGACAGTGTATTGTGAAGGTATAGGTAGATAATAGAGGTGATGCTCAGTGGCAAGTCATGCATGTCACCCCAGCTACTCATATTCATTGGTTGAAAACACCCCGGCCAATCACCAACAAGGGACCGAGTTTACAGATTATCCAACCAAGTGCCTTGTAGTATTCAATTCCCCTATCATCAAGGAACAAAAATATCAAGCCTGGACAGCTATAAGTAAAAAGGTCTTGCACAATACATTTAACCTGTATGTGCCAGCCTTTTAACATTTCAACATCAGCCATGTAAGACTCAATCAAACAGTGGAATCAGCTATTGTTTATTGTGGTAATGATTTTATATATCAAGTATATGATTTTTACATCATATTTTATATATCAAGTATTCTAGGCTAAGGAATGTTTGTAGGAATTTGATGTCTAATATGACGGACAGAAGTAAGTACTTGAGCTAATGGTCATTTTTGTATTGTGAATTTGTGTTATTGTTGGTGACACTTGCCTGGGGACTGCAGAAAGCATATTTTCTCTTGTGAGATTAATGTATTTGTACAGGCTCCCTGAACCAAAAGAAAAGGGCTACAAACTATTCCTGCTACTATGGGTTTTTGGCGGAATGCACACTGAACAGTAATTCACAGAGCTAACACTTAGAGACAACCGTTGACACATCACTTACCAAGGTCTGACTAAGAGTATTTACATCGATTCACCAAACAACTGCAGTGCATGAGAGTACGTTGGACAGAATTCTACATCCACTTTGCCTTCCAAATTGAAATTTCCACTTCAAATCTTGTAAAAAACGTTCTGTAAATAATACATTACGTGAAAGAATGTGAAGAATACGTCTGCACCAGTTCTTGTTTTGAAAATGTTCTTGAACCAATGGAACAATTTCAGGTACAAAGCCTGATTCTGTAACCATAGCAGCAGGTCTGAAAAATGGAAAGCAAAAACAAAAGAATCTCAGCAGAACAAGTGGTACTACACCAGCTTCAGAAGATTGCACGCAGACGCTGAAGAGTGATAGGAACGGACAGCTATACACCAGGGTGAGACCGACTATGAGAAGAGCCTTAAGATGTAGATAATAAAAAACTCCAATTTCACACTGAGTCTTGGTCTAGCTGAGTCATAAATAAGTGGCTTGAGCATGTGAGTGTGTGTGTGTGTGCGTGTGCGTTTGAGAGTGTGTGTGTGTGTGTGTGTGTGTGTGCGTGAGAGTGTGTGTGTGCATGTGTGTGAGAGAGTGTGTATGCAGTCAACTGTGATGTGGCCGACTGTACAATTGAAAAAACCATGGCAGATTTTTTTCTTACTTAACAAGGCCCAAGCCAGCAACAAAATCCATAAAAACACCAAAAGAAAGTAATAGCCCCTTTTGACCTCCTTTTGGGATATTTGTGGTTGTTGTTGCACCACCATCCCACCTCAGCCTGTCTGTTATGTGAGCAAAAAACCTTCCTAACCTATGGTAGAGAAAACCTACGTATTTCACAAAGGATGACATATTTAGTCTTAGGCCTATATCAGCGGTTGAACGAAGGCCAATTCTGTGAAGTCCACTTTCACTGTGGCTCACACCCCTGCGCAGTTTCACAGTATCGAGAGCCGAGATCCGAGAGCCGGTCAGCTCCCACAGAGAGGTGAGGAGAGACTCGAGACCTGGGCAAAGCAGGTCGCAGTGAGACTCGGGTAAAAGAGAGAGCTAATTCACCTTATTTATTTGTGTGTGTTGAGCGCACTAGCTTACTGTATGCTTTGATTTCACACAATCTGTTCAACCCCTAATATGCGCCCAGCAGTTCTTATCAGAACAAGGCACTCTCCGCTCCAAAGTGCACCTTGCTGCTTTACATTTTACACAAATATGACATAGATAGACTATGCATGCTATTAGTGTTTCGGTCCCGCACATACTTTCACAAGTAAAGGCTTTTGCTTTTCTCTGATATTGAGAAGACGATTTTATGCAGAAACTGACTTTTATATTGTTATAGTTTTATTGATGTGCAGCCTCTAGCAATAGCTCTATTGTCGAATAGTAGAGTCTGGACGTGCACTTAAACCAGAAGAAGATTTTTTATTCTTATTTTTGTGGTTGGACTGAGTTTTTAGCAGCATGCTACAATGCTACAAAACCATAAATAAATTACTGTTCTAGGCAGTGCTTCAGATCCACACTAAAAATATCATATTTTTATTTATTTTTTAATTCTCACAGACAAGCAAACCAACATACAACCAACCATACAATGTCTGTTTAAAGATATATTAAGGCAGTGTATAGTCTAACAATAGAGAAATGCAAAAACAACAAAACTGACCCTCTGATCCAAGACTGCCTTCTGCTCTGGGGCCTTAATAATAATAAACCTCCCAACAATATAATCATCAGGGGGAGTGATAAAGGACTCAATGAACAGAACAAAAAAGATTAGTCTCTCACAGAGGATGCAAATAATTCTGCTGAACTACCAAAGCTCTGAGTGTGTTGGAGGAAATAATAGCGGCAACATTGCAGACGAGACAGAACACCAATGTGGGACGTATCCCTGTGAGAAATGATCTGATGGACAAATGTAGCCTACCTGCAACTTTGAAAATGGCTGACATCTTAATTCAATCTGCTGGTGTTGATTTGATTTCATTTTGTGGCTCTCTCTGCCTGTGGGGTGACATCATCTGGATCCAGGATTTTTTTTTTTAAAGGGGTCAAAATGTGTCTACTATATACCACTATAGGCTTTCACAGGAAGTGCAAACAGCTAATAACAGCTGTGTTTGTGTTGCCACCAGTTCTGTAACTAACAAGTTAGACAATCTTAAAAGCAAATCCACAGGAGTACAGCATTGTTACAACAAACGACAAAAAAATAACATAAAACAGGACTGATACTAACTACAAGAGTCAGAAAAAGGAGGGGAAATACAGATACTGTGTGTTAGTGACTTCCTGCTTCTTTGTGGCTCAGAAGAGTTACATTTAACCCTGAACTAATCTAAATAACAATAAATTTGTATTGTTACATGCATACGCACACCAGTTATTTCTTATTGGTCCTTAATTGAAGGTGCTTATACAAAGTGAGAAATTATATAACTGAATCTTATTATATATATATACTGTAATTTTATCTGGCAGAGAAGCTTGGTAGCTCATGCAGAGACTGGGATGGCTAAATGTTATGTTACGCAGGCAGCTCTTTTGTTATAAAATCCTCTTTCTGATATTCCACACACACACAGAACAGACTTAGCTCTTGTATCACAGGGTTCATCTCACCGTGGAGCACCACTAACAGAAAACAAAACAAAAAGCACGTGAGTGAAAAATGGGTATTGATTTGATCAGATCCAGTGCTGTGAAGAGATCGTGATCAGCAGCTTAAGACCCTGAAAATGATGTGAGCAGTGTAGAGAGAGTGGGTGGAACCGGTTCATAAAACAAAGGAACCACATGAAAACGAGAGGCTGCTGCTGACAGAGAGGGTGAAGGCCTCTGGAAATGTATAGAAATATTAAGTTAGATATATACTAAATAAAGGAAGATTATCCAACCAAAATAATAATAGAGTTTAAATACATGGATAATTCCCAACGCCTGTCCATAGAGGGGTTCATATTAAGTTATATACAATAAAATGTCATAAATGCCAGTCAGTACTATTAAATAGGCCATATATACAGTATGCATATCTTTTTTTATTCGGGTTATGTAACTCAATGGATAAACATCTACTTCTGAACTTTCTCTGGTTTAAATTCAGTTCTGGGCACAATATATTTTCAATTGAAAGATAAGATTTAGAGGTCCAGCACTTATAATTGTAATGTTTTGTGGGAAGATCTTTATAAATGATATGACATACTGTAAGCACTTCACTAATTCATTGTTATAATTCATTGTTATAATTTCCACTAAAAGCCAAATACATGAACTACATTTGTCTATATGCATACATTGTGAATGGGTTATGGACATCCCTTCCAGTGTGTGACAGCCGTATGACTGGTTGTAATTGCTTGTTCAACTCAACCAAGGGGGTGGTTAATAATGCCAGTAGCCTCTTACTCCAGCTGTCTCAATGCGCTACCCAGTATGGCAGTAGTTCCCAGTGATGGCCCCTAGCTTATGCAAACACACAGATATAAAAATATAACTATGTGAATCAGAGGTGATATTGCACACAGGTCCAATTATTGCACTGGAGGGCCTGAAGAGCATGCTCACATGAAGAAATCCACATGGGCAATGGACTAGGACACTTACACAATGATTCATAGAGCTGGACTCTCGTTCACTCAATAGGTATTTACAACCATTTAACCTTGCCTTAAGGAAGAAATAGAGCCATGAATAGAGTAGAGCCATGTGTGTATATTCCAGTCGCCGTGTGGAAGCAGGGCAGTCATACATACATTTCCATATCTTTACTGCATATGCATATCCATGTCAATCAAAGTGATTTGCAGGTTAATCCGGTGGCATGGGCTTAATAGCAACATATACATTATATTCCCTTTACCATAAATATCATGAAAAGCCATAATGGGAGCAGTAGAAATTAGAATGACATTGAAAATAGATTTACTAGAGGCAGGAGTCCCATATAAGCTATAGCTCCATCTTATCCTGAGCTCCGTAGGATTTAAAAGCACATTTATATCAGGGTTTAGCACACCAATGGCTACTTTAATTTACCGATTACCACATTAACCATTCTCCATTTGAGGAGGCGCTCAATACAAGGCCATTGATACATTATATCTTAACTATGTGGACTGGATGAGATTTACAATTCTTGTTTAATGCATGCTGAAAAGTTTCCAATGACCTTAGTTTATTGTCAAATTAGATGCACGTGTACAGTGAGTAAATCAGATTCTGCTCTCAGGCCTATCGGAATTTTGTTTACCTCTAGAAGAACATTTCACAAAAAAACTCAGCTGACCCCCCGCTGGCCACAACCACTTCACTACAACCGCCACACCACACCCATCTAAAGCGAAAGCAAGTGTTTTCAGCTCCTGAGAAAGTCAGTGTCTCAGCATGCGGGATTACACAAACATGCAAGTATGAAACAAAATAGAAATTCAGGTATGCTTTTGATAAGGAAACAACAATCTAATATAATAGAAAGCTCAGAGAAGTTGCATTAGCAAAATTGGTCCCTTTAAGATTGTGATCTTTCATGTGATTTCAAAAGTGTTCTAGTTTTGAAGGATACATTCTTGCAAAAACCCATCTCCATTAAGAGCCCCACTAGCCTCACTCCCAAGTGATATTGAAAGATTGGCAGCATCTAATTACATTTTGAGGCAATATATTCCTTGAAGGTACTCTGCTATTCCACGTAGAGAAGCGTTGTGATTCTCCTGGGTTTCCGCCATGCTAGATTTAGGATCACTGACTAAATTGGGTCCGGGAGAAAGGTGCTGATGTTCTGAGAAGCCATTGGAACTGCTGCGATACTGAAACCGCAAGGGGAATTAAAATACTGTCAGGCCGCCAGCAATAAAACCATCTAAACATCACCTGGGATTTCCATCTGACTGGGACTCATTTATATATATATATAAATATATATAGTGAAAGTCATAAGATGTTAATGTATGATTTTAATATGTAGCAACCAGGTGCAAGATGATGATGTGAGAAGTTTAGTACTGAAGCAAAAAGTGGACATTGTTAAAGGTCCGCTGGTCATCTTTTACAATCAGATAAGTCTTAAAGGGAGCTAACTCCAATTTTCTGAGCTGTCTACCATCTTACAATGTTCTTTCCTCATTAAAAACATTAGATGACACACAATGATTCACTTTTATTGTAAAAAATAAAGCAAGTCTCAGGGACAACTGGATTCCTGACTTCCCAAATCAGTTGTTAACAGTAGTGTAAGAGTTGTAATATTCTGCTCTGCCATCTCTGAGATTACTTGCCCAAGTTCAGATGGTGAAGGCTGAATGGTAAAGACCACCAGGATTCGTCAAAGTGTATTTATTACAAGTTCAGAGACAGATTACACACGTAAAGTTTGTCATGACATGGAAGCCACACTCAGTCCAGTCAGAAACCGTTCTGAGAATGACCCCCTGATCTAAAGTAAAGACTGATTTTATCAAACACTTCTCCCATTGGTTGGTCATATGCAGATGTGATGTCATCTTCTTCTTAAATCGGCCTATTGTTAACACTAGCTATTCACTGGCATTCACTCAGTACACTGAGTTCAACATATTGACCTTAGTGAGAGGAGGAATGTGTCCAATCTAAACACAAGGAATTAATTACGGCCTGGGAAATAATAGGGAGTACTTTCACTAGAGCAAAGGAATTTACTA